>JWIV01000037.1:0-261178 GCA_000966865.1 Fusarium sp. JS626 | reverse complement strand
TAATAAATTAAAAGAAATTAAAGGACTAGAAGTCTATAAGGCAGAAGTAATTAGGAAAATATATAAATATAAAGGTAAAACGGAATACCTAATTAAATAGAAAAATTACCTAAAAAGTAAAAATATATAATAATTACCTAAATACCTTATTAATACCTAATAACTTTTAAAGAATTTCTATTAAACTTAATTAAGGAAGAAGTATTAAGGAAATTATTATTAATACTAAAGACAGACTAATCTATATCGTCTAAAATATAATTAACCTATACGTTCTATACCAGGGTACTTTTATAAGTATTTAATATATTTAATAGCTTATCTTAATAATTAACCTCTTCTAGACTATAATATATAACTTTAAAACGATTCTCCTTTACCTTATTATAGATTTTATAAATCTAAGATAAATAACTAGTAATAAAGAATAGTTATAACTATAAAGCCGCTATTTCCTTATAAAGCTTTAATAATTTATTACTAGCCTTATTTTTATTATTTTTAAGTTTCCTTTTTTACTTTATTAAAGTTATTATTATAGAAAAGTAANTTTATTTTTACTTTAAAGCTTTTTAAAGAGTTTTTAAACTTTTTTATTTTATTTAACTTTTTAATTAAAAATATCTAATTATTACTTTATTAAGGTAAATTATTAAAATACTTTCTTAAAAAATATTAATTAATATAAGGCTATATTTAGGTTTTTATATTAATTTTTATAAAGTTTATATTCTTTTTTTATTAATTAATTACTAGGTATTTTTTATTAATTTATAAGATTATTTTATAAAACTTTTTCTTAATAAAAAAGGTCTTATATATTATAATTTTATATTACCTTTACTAATAAAATATTAAAGTAACTTTAATAGAAATATATTACTTTAGGAGTACTATATTTTAGAAATAATATTACTTTATAATAACTTTACTCCTTAAAAAGCCACTTAAATATATATATATATTTATTTTATAGTTAGCTTACTAGCTATTAATTTTTTTACCTTATATATAATACTTTATAACTGCTTAGTATAATACCTATAGTATTAATATAAACCTTATAGACTATTATAATAAGGCTTAGAATATTAAGTTAAAGCTCCCTTTAGCTATATAATTAGGTTTTTCTTTATTTACTTTTTATTTTTTATTTTAAATCTCTCNCTTAAGGGTAAGACCTAATAGAGGGGGAGAGATTATATTACGACCCTAGTAATTATATTATATATACCTTATAACTTTATATTACCTTTATTAATAAAAGGTTAAAGTAACTTTAGTAAAAATATATTACTTTAAAAGCGCTAAACGTTAAGAACGATATTATTTTATAATAGCTTTACTCCTTAAGAAACTACTTAAATATATATATATATTTATTAATACTTTTATAGACTTTAACTTATTAGCTATTAATATAATTTCTTTTCCTTTATACCTAACCCGCTTTATTAACTATTAAAAGATATAATATTTCGTAACCGTTTAATATAATACCTTATAATATAATATAAACCTTATAGACTAGTTTATCCCTTAAAAAACCTAACTATTATATATCTATATTATATATACTTTATACTTTCTTATCTATTATATATAGTTATTATTATACTATAAAATATATAAAGTANTAAGTTTTACCCTTAATCTTTACTTTATATTAACTAGATTTAATATAAATAAAAATCTTAAATATATTTTTAATATTAATTATAAATTATTAAATTAGGTATTTAAATATTATACTTTAATTACTTTCTTAAGTTTTATAAGTCTAATTATCCTTTTTTATTTAATAATTTAGTTTTTTTAATTAGTTTTAAGGTTTAAAGCTTTTTTTAATACCTTAAGATATTATTAATAGGCTTATCTTTTTTATAGATTTTTATTTATATTATATATAGCTTTTAAATTATAAAAGAAAAATATAATATTATTATATTCCTTTAAATTATTTATTATTTAGAAATAAGTCTTAATATAATATAAATAAATCTTTTTAATTATTTAATTAAAAATATTATAAATACCTTTAGCTTATTTATTATATTAATTTTAATCTATATAATAATTTTATTATTTAGTTTTATATACCTTTTAATTATTAAAATAAAACTTAAAATAGATATTTATAGCTTTTTTACCTTAAGTAATAATTATAGAATCTTAACTTATTATTCTTAATATTATAATTCTTTTTTTATAGTTATTATACTTAGGCTTTTTTAGCTTTTTAAATTACTTAAAAATAAATTAATTTAAATCTTTTAAATAATTAAGATTATATAACTATTTTATAATTATTTTTATAATATAGGCCTATTTAAATAAATCTTGAAAGTTATTTTTATATAAAGGATTTATATAGGAGTCGGTTAATTCTCGGCCAGTAGCCGAGGTATAACTAACGGTTAACTAGCCATTAGCCCTTAGGCCAATTAGGTATTACAAGCCAGCTGTTTTAATATTCCTACCTTAATCTAAGCCTTACCAGACACTTATTATAATACGAACTAATAAATTCCCTTTATATAGTGTCTTCTATTATGTGCTGTCCTTGCAGGGAATTATATAAATTCCTAATTCCCAACAAGACAAATCTTAGAGCTCCTGATCGCCAAAGTCACACTCGGCCAGCCGCTTGTCAATCGTAACCTCGTAGCCGTTGCCAAAGACCAGCCACGCCATTTGCATTGTCCTGTCTTTAGGAGACGAGTAAACATGAAAGATGGCCTCATTCAGACGTAAGACCAAGATCATGTCAACTTTGCTGCAGAACCGGCTGAACGCGCTGCGAAAGACATGGGTGGCGCTGGTGGACAATTTCAAGAAACACATTGAACTGCCATAGATCAAACGAGTTGTATACGAGTTTCTTTTGAAGCGATTAGCGAATATCTTGCCACCGAAGACGCCCTTCTCCTATGGGCGCTTTTACTGACCCCTTTCCTTGTGCACGTCACTCTTGGCTCTTAATCTTAGTTCCCCTGGTTGGATTTTGAGACCACGGCCTGAGGATTGTAGGTCACCTTGTCCTGTATCGCTGGATGATATGTTCCGCTTACTTTTGGCACTCATCGCGGGATAACCTCCTTACCATTTCGATGGTCTGCAGTAATGGCGCCGTCCTTCTTTCAGTTAGCGTCCTGCTTGATAGACTTGTTGTATATCGTCTCATGAATAGGTGCGGCGTTAACTACTGAGATAGTAAGTTCAGCTAGGACAGGCTAGTCAAATGCATCTCTAACAAAGACCTGGAGATCAATACGGTGTCTGATTCGGGCTGCAAGCTTCGCGGCCTTTAGAGAATGACCACCAAGGCCGAAAAGGTTATCCATCACAACAACTTTCACACCCATACCGACAAATTCCTCACACAGGGCTAGTTCCATCTCATTGCGAGGAGGGGGTCGGAGTATTTACTATTTGGCATTAGGAAAGGCAGACCCAGCCCTACGAAAAAGGGTCTTGCAGCCAACTTTGCCGTTAGCATTCATTAGCATCTAGTCAATAGAAACGATATGTAAGGGTATTGTATAAGAGTGGAGCACAGATTCAAGCCCCTCACGAGTCTTGGCCTCGATCTGCTAATTTTGTAGTCGTTGAAGTGGTCGATTCATCAGTAGAGAAATGGGACTTGCCAGATCATCGACAGGGAAATCGAACAGTAATGGGGTAGTTCCGCTGGTCCGTACACGATCACTTTCCGTCTTCGCGAGTGTCAGCGCGTCAGGCGTCATACCTCACGCTCGAAGACCACGCTCGCGGTGTAGGTCTTGTTGACTTGCTTTGATTAATCTGAGGACACTCTCGTAATCATCAATGATGATTTTGTTCCGGTTGGGTCAAGAGCGGTTGGCTATCGATCGGGGAGGGGTGGGAAGAGAACTGCTGATGTTTTGAAGTCTGCGGAACGGATAACTAGAAGCAGTTGAGAGTTGTGGCACAGACGAGGGGTTTCTGGAATGGGTCGGATAGCTTTGGATATCATGGATGCATGGAACTGCAATGAGCAAAGGGATGGTTTCGCTCCGTTGAGTTCGAAGAGGCACTCGACGAGCAGGAAAAGCGTGCCGTGATAGAGCACGGTCTTTCAGATGAGGTGAAGGACAAAGAGGAGCATGTATTAAACAATAAGATCAGATTACATCTTACCAAGAGGCTGAGAACGACGAATGCTACCTTGAGCGCGAGGAGGAGGGGTGATGACTCCTGGACAAGGAGTGCTAGCTTGGTCGCCGTCCTATACATCACCCCCCGAGACCTCTGACTCACTGTCATCTGACACTTAAAGATATCAGACGGTTTATTTATTGTCGTGGCAGGCCTCTGTGACTTATGTGGGAGCGAACTAGAAGCGCTCTTCGTTTATAAGCATGTCTTTCAACGGAACATAAGGCTGAGGTAAAGGTGAATTGTGGCGTGGCTTCTCAAGATAAGCCATTTTAGCATTAACATCAGCACTTTGCTTAAGCTACATCCTCTGCAACAAGTCTCCAGTGTCTACTAACTTACTCTCCGTCACGCGAAAATGTTCCTGAACGATCAACCTCTCGCCCCACGAGTGCTGGACTTTGCAATCTGAGCTCCCACTCTGCGTATAACAAGTTGTCTCGCTGTGCTTGTCGAGTTTTCAGTTTGTTTATTTGTGAGATTGTTAATAGCTGGGCGTGTTAGACTGGGTTCAGTGATTGTTAGGAGGACGAATTTGGGACGGTTCCCTTGGTGGCGCAATGGTTGTTAACATATCTTGGAGATTGGCATGACTGGGGAGCTTACTGTTGCTGCTCTTGTGGCCAATATGGAAAGCCGTAATCCAGTAGTTGACTCTTAGGCTAGTACTGAAACCGGTTCCTAAACTACCACAACCAACCACCATCCGTCCCTCAACCGTCAATAACCTATCCTCCTGTACATTGCGTTTTCTGCTCAATTGTACAAGTTCACATTCCGAGCCAGATAACTCAGTCCGTAATTGTTCACTGCTAACCTAGGCTAGTAAATCTGTAATCCCTCGGACTCGCTCTTACGTCAGTCAGAAGGTAGATCAGAGTTGTTTGGCTCACCGTGGCAGATATCTCCATCCAGATCGTCGAGCTACGATATGAGCCTCTTCTCGCTTCCTCAATGGGGTATCTTAGTCTACACGTTGCGTCAACGAGCGTTTGGAGACATTACATGGGACTTTTAAATTCTGCTGATGAAATTATTCGCTGTCTCGGGAGTCACCCATACGCATCACAACCAAAGCTGTGGGTAGGTATCCTGCGAACTGTTACTACTATTGTAATGATAATTGGTGTATTTGGTATTGTGCTGGGTCAGACTAATTGGTTCGCGTTTCCAAGTTCGATGGCTCGTTATTGGTTCAAATTCGGATGCTCTTCCACGGGGGACGTCATAGGTAGATGCAATAGTGCTGGTCTGTAATGGCAAAAGGTGCTCATACTCAGCAAAGTAGAAGTTAGGCGCGGTCCGGGCTCAAGGTATCTTTTTATCGAGGGTTAAGTGGGAGTATTCAGGTCTTTGTATGCCTCCGCGGTGGCATGGTCCATTTCATCGTGTGGAGAGCCAGGCTGAATGCAAAAGTCAGACCGGGAGGAGATCTGGTGGGACAAATGACGGCGAGAAGAGAAGACATACCTAGAGTGAGCGGTATGATATAACTCATGCACGAGAAGATCGCGGTTGCTCACTGCTGACTGAGAAGTTGATTCGTATCATGAATGGAAGCTCGCACTGGGTTGCGAGTGGTCAAGCAGACAACACAGCGAAACATAGGAGGATCCGTGATAGAGTTTTCCTTGCTAGCAGGGGCGAAAGAACCTAACACTTGCGTTCCATGAGCTTTCTGTTCCCCCCTTGCACTAACAGACTAAGTGAAAGAACAAGGGGGGCCGCTAAGAACATTAGTGACATATTATAACAAAGACACCTGAACAACCCCCTATATTTTCAAGACCTATAGAGGCTGCGGGGTCACGTACTGCTGAACACCATTGATAAAGTTCAGGAGCAACAATTTTAATGTTCCCTTGTCATCACCTTAAGAGCTTGCTGTGCCTACCCTTTGCTCCTTTTACAACCCCAGTCTTCTAGAAGGTGCTCCTGATTCTTCAACGCGTATCTACACTCTGCAAATCCTCCTTTGTCGCACTCAATCCAGGGCTTTTTCTTTCATCCGGTAAGTTTCTCTTATAGCACTCTTTTCCTTTTTCTCGCTTCACCTTGTTCCTTCCCCTCTTTCTTTTCTTGTTTGTTTCGTTGCTTTTGCCGCACCGTCTTCTCCGTCCTCCTTTTCCCCTCCCTCAAACCTCTTTACCCGCGCTTCATCATCCTCCTCATTGATGCGTCGTATCTAATAATTACATACCCACGATCAGATATCCATGACCCAAGCACTTGGACAAATTTGTTTCGCTCAAACCACGTACACTGCCATGATAATCTCTGAGCCACCCGAGCAGGTCAGCAGCGAGGAGGCGGCTTCTCCTACCGCCAACAAAACTGACGTCCTTGAACCTTCCCAGGCACTCGCTCAGCAGGAGCCAGATTCTCTCGGGACCGCCATCGAGTCCGCTGATAATCATGATACTGTCGGTTTTGCTAAGGAGCTGTGCACCAAGAAGTGGTAGGAGTTTGAAGATGCCATCTTGAACATGACCGATGAGGAGTATCAAGCCAAGTTCTCCGAGTTTGGTGAGTAGGTGGCAATGCACAATGTGGAATAATACTAACTAACGTCATCAGATCACAGACCCTGCACTCCTGTCCCAGCCGCTGAAGCCTACGCCATCCTTATGGAGGACTTCGGATCTATCTGAGATGACTCTTTGAGATCATGGCAAGTCTGCTCCTTGGACCACCTTGACTGGTATGCAAACTAATGATTGAAGGCGGGAAAGGAATGACATACTTGCTGAAAGAGTCTCACTGAAGTCTTAAGGGACAAGACTGGAATAGAGGATTCTAGATCAAAGATTCCGCCTTAAGGCAAGGGAAGCAGCGGACTTGAGAGACATGTATATCATGGATCGGCTCAGTGCCCCTATGCTATGATATTGTCATGCAATGGTGTCTGAAAGAAGCCCTATCCGAAGACGTGAATCATGAAGCAATGCATAATGAAAAGAACGCTCAATTGGTGTATTACTCCACAAAGTATGGCTAGGACGGTGAAGATGTCCAAGGTTGGGAGGAGACTCAGAAACTCTGTATGGACCATCTTCTGCACTTCGTGCGTCATTACGGCGTGCATGCCCAGTGGACGGCAGACCGGTCCTTCGAGATAACCATAAGAACCTTTAATGCGCTTCCTAGAGTGTATGGGTCACCAGCTCTCAAACTCGGCCTAGGTAAGCATGGAACTGATGGGGAACAAAAAAGCGGCATACCCTTGGATGGTTGGCTTACAGTATGCACTATGGAGAGTACATTCTGGTAGACAGCTGGTTTGCCACGTCTGATGATGACTTTGGGAGCCTTGTTCTGGAAAGTGGCCATTGGATAAAGATGTCTCTGTTGTATAAATATCAACGTTTTGCTTGTCCGGGATGGCTATCAAGACACGTGTTATGATGCTTGGCATGTCTAAATTTTGATTTCCGTTCTGTCAAGATCGACATTCCCAAAGGCGTTTGACACGCTGAGGCATGCTGAGTTACATGTAGCTATCCGTATTCCCAGACTTGCGTGCTGCCAGACGAGCTTCCTTAAAGATAAGAGCTAGTCTATGGCAGACTGTTTCGCAATGTGTGCGGTAGCCATGTCGATATAGGCTCTTAGTGGTCTCTTTCAGACAGAAAGGTGACGAGAGAATGGCAGCTTGAGATCAACATAAGTTAACAAGATATGTATATGAGTAAACGCAGCTGCCGTTAAGCACGGAGGAGGAGATACCGAGTAAATCTGTCCCTGATTCGATGGTATACCTGGCAGTAGCCACGACTTAGATCAGAGTGTTGTGTGCTCCCAAAGGCAATAGAAACGTCTGGTAGCATTTCGGCATCTTAAGCTTTGGCAACGTTTTCTGTATTGTTAGTTTGGCAGAGTGGCTGTAGTTTATTGGATCTGTCGGTCGTTCTCGTGTGGGAAGGTATTGTTGTGGTATTGACGGATGGGAAACGGATCGAATTGGCGGTCCAGTGATGGATCGGCGAGACCCGTCTGGAGCATCGAGTTAGCATAAAGAACACAACGAGAAGTGCGGATATTGACCAGATATCCTAGAAAGTACGGCTCAAACATAGTATACACTTCATGTCAAGCAATGCAAGACCTCATATACGTGATGAATGTCTAAGATCGAAGTAACCAAGCCACCAGATTTGGCTGTTAATCTATGCCACTTCGGTCGAGCTTGAGGCGTGTCTTGTCCAGGGGAGAGTGTACTTGAGCTGCTGCCGAGATTGTTCTAAGCGGTGACATGGTGATGAGTTTTGAGGGATACCTCCCCGTGGACACTGAAAGGTAACTGTTCAGCTCACAGGGAGACTCGGTGCCGTCTTCAAAGAAGGTCATTGCGCCATGGGTCGCATACTGCTAACTTCTCCAATCTTAGAAAACGCTGCCACCCCATGGTCAGTTACCAGCTTAGCGCAATACAACAAATCGTCTCTCCAGCGATTCCTACCATTGCAAGAGAGTATTTCAACGAACCGGCATTCACAACTGCCAACATTGACCCGGATCGCTCAGACAAGTCCACGCCTATTGCAAGCAGAGCCAACACAAGCATTACATCACAAGCGCAAATGCCCCGATGGCTGAAGGTCATTGCGAGACAGCAAGGCACAATAGTTGTCCTTGATGCACCCTGTGTGCTTATACAGCCTCCTCGTCTGCAGCCAAACTCCTTGTGACCCTCAGAGCTTGGAGAATTGCGGTCAAGCGAGCTTGTGAGATGCGGACTCAGAATGCGGTAGTGAACCCACCTCAGAAGTTATCTCTGCAAAAGAGAAATGCCTAGACCGACGCAAAGTGTGGTTGAAAGCTGAGCAGGACCTTGTGCTGTAGCTTTGCCACCGTGTCTGAGATCTCTTGTCTGAGCGTTTGGATGGCGCCTTGACATAGGCTTTCTAGATCTCCCTGGTAAACGTTCCAGTAGAAGGGTTAGCTGGTTGGGAATCTTCAGTGGTCTCACTTGCCAACTGGGCAAACTCAGAGGCTTCAGAGGTTTGAGAGGTGCTGAGGTACTTGGCCTGTACTCAGCTGATACTGGGTCAATCTTGGTACTGGAAGGTGCCAGAAGCATTACGAATTGGTTCTACCAATTGGTGTGAACTACCGCTAACTTGTTCGATCAGGGAGTGGCTGAATTGTGGAGGATCTTTAAATGCTTGGGGAGGAACACTGTTTGTATCCTGTTTACACTTCATTGTTTTTTGCAGCTTGCAGATGCAATTTGGTAGTAATGCCGAGTCTGCGTTAACGAGGAAAAGATTTATTGATCTACCATCACCACTTTCTTTCTCTACTGCTGTCCTTCCTGATGTTCCTGCCACTTTCAAATCTATTTGGCGAGAACCGTCGGTTACGCTCTCACAACAGAAGAGCGATGTACAGGAATTAGTTCTGGAATATCCTCCAAAGTATAGTAACTGGTGTTTCTTCTCCTCAGAGCGCCAAGGGGGATAGTCAGACGTCACTCCAAAGAGACAAAGCTGCCACCAACTACACAGTGTATAAGCCCTCTTGGCATTCCCATCACAGAGTCTTGTATTTGTAGATGCTTCATCGACCGTGCGACACCGTCAGAGCCTCAGCTGAACGGATCCAGAGACCCATCTCAAAGATGAGGAAATTGTTAGGAAAAGGGGGTCTTGGATGTGGCGTCCGCTACAGCGCCGTAAGTCTTCCGCACTTCGATTTCGTCACGAGGAGGAAAAGCAGAATGTTTCCTGGCCAAATTCTCTATCTCTAGTCTTCTCGTGTGGTGTCTTCTTTTTTTCTTTCGCCGCTTCCATTCTGGTCACATCCATTGGCGAACTGCTTACCAATTTGTCTCCTCCAGACGTCATTCGTAGGGGTTTCGCAGCGCAGAGAATATCCCAGTGCACAGCTAGTCGACCTGTGTCTATTGGAGGAGGTAGCCGGTTGGTATTCGTCGTAGCTGGTAACCCCGATCGAGAAGCAAAACTCGAGAAACGGTGCGTATACTGCTTCGTTGTATTGAAAGAGGTATCGGGATGAAGTCTAGAGGATATGCTCGGTTCTCGACGAGTCGTGGGTTATTGAACGGCCGATACGTCGCGTCGCAAACGAGGGTCAGGGGGTCTGCTTTCTCAAGATCTCAATCAGCGTAGAAAAGACACAGGAAGCATGATGAACGACTTATGGATCGGCAGTTTCTCAGCGTCTCTCTAATAACGCCAGAGTTGGAAAGCTGATGTTGGCGGGTCGGCAAGTGGCGTCAGAAAGGAAAACGTTGCTAGGAGAAGGCAGTCGAGTGGTGTTTTCGTAGATCATAGTTGGGGGATGAGCCTGTATGGGCAGTGTTGTTATTGATGCACCGGCGGAAGCGCGAATGTCGATGATGTTGTGCTGGGAGTCGCGTTGCTCCTGTGAGATCCACTATGATACGTTTAGGGTAAAAGGTCAGCTTATATCATCACTGGAGCTCCGAGGTTGGGACTCCAGACGAAGCCTGGGGGGGTCTTTGGAAGATAACCCTGGTGGCTCCAAATGGGGCTGTGATTGATGTATTGTTGCTCTTCTCACCACATACTTTCTCTCTTTTCTCTGGGAGTGTATTTTACTTCATACCCATTTTCGCGGAACACTATAAAGCCCAGACAAAACCTAGCCCCGATGAGAAGAGAAGAGTTTGATCGATCAAACAACCCTTCATCCGGCCCAGTCTGGGTGAATTTGATACTAGCTGGTCATCAGACAAATTTCCGAGACTTGGTGTCGGACGAATGACGGCGAAATGACTACCCTGTAGCTCACTGAGTGTCATGTCAGGTAGACATCACGTGACGACGTGACTATTCACGACACGACGACGCGATTCATTGTCACGATTTCTGCCCCCTCGCGATGACTGTTTGAATGTCACGTCACATTTGCGATTTGAACTACGATTCAAACCGTTTATCAAGCCCTTTGAACCAGCGAACACCCCAGGTAAACAATATTCTTTTGTTCACACTCACAGAGTTTCTGGTAGATTTACAACTTTATACATTTCACCTTCATTTGAGCGTGTACCCTAACCATGACTACTCAACAGATTGCTGTGAGTACCGTCTCGAAATGCAACTCCCACCTTCTTGACTCGTGACGTAGGTTGTTGTTTTCGCTACAACAGCCAATCGCCGTAGGAAGCGATGGCCACAGCATCCTACCACCGCTTTCAACAACAGACTGCCTACACCTCATTTCAAAGGGTGACGTGCAGTTCGTATTGAACACTATCCATTCCAGTACCAGTACTCGAACTTTGATTCAAAATCCGGCTGAAACCTTCATGTCGCTCAATACCAAGAAGAAGCTCGGGGGCCGTGTCGCGCGAAACAGCCAAAGCCCAGTTCTCATCGATCTACTCGCCATGGGGCGCTGCGCAGTTCTTGCACTGCAAGTTATGCAGTACCTCAACGTTCAGCACCCCGACAGTTTCGAGTTCAAGGTTTACAGCCTTGGTGATTATCGTGACGCTCGTTTTGTACGACAGCACATCGTATTCGACTCGGCTAAAGACACGGCCTCGACCATTCACCCTTTTGAGAAGTGATATTACGTGACACCTCACAAAACACACGATTTCTCGTGGGACACTGCTGAAATCATGACCAAATATGTTCCTGACTATTCAAAGCCCGACAAGCTTATCCACTCAGTACCAGTCGCGACAGCTCCGGCGGTCTATATTGCCAATCTCGCAGAGAATGTCTAGCTGGTTACCCTATTCCGGTGTCATCCACAAATATCATGCTTCAACGACAATCTGACAAACGCCTAGAGAGGTCAAGAACAACAAAGTGCAAAGCAAGGGGTATATGCGATGGTCCCTTGGCGGCGATGTTGTTAAGAATAAATCCCATGGCGGTGGAAAGTTCCTCGTCACCATGAACTCGCTTGCCGAGAAGCATACAGTCAAGCGAATCACCTGGGGTGAGGGTATTGAGGACGAGATATGCGCCGGCGACGACGACTGATCAACAATGCCGCGACCACCTGCATGCCTTTGTCGACGAATCCGGGTGGATGTGCAGTGGCAGGTAAGCCATCGCAGCGATATCAGCTGGAACCTATACAGTGTGTTGAGTGACGAATATGGTCCTCCAGTCCTCAAAAGTGGTTGGGGGATTTATACGTGGTAACCAAAGCAGTTGCCCGTTTTCGGTCTAGAATTGGAAATTCCGTCTTGTCTTACATCAGAGGATGGAGCTCGTCTCAATCGTTACATACCTCTTGTATATTGAGTCGTGGTTAAACATGCTTGGCGGTTTGAGAAATACATTTATGCTTGGGTGGAACTATCTCCGAGTCATGTCAGTGATATCCCCGGATCAAACAATCACCATCAGTTCGTACACACAGATAACAACTCGAACAACAACACATCGAGAGCGGAGAGGATACACTAGCAAGGATATTGATCACAGATCTCGACCCGGGGTTCCTAGCCCATCATGCATTCGTCATCATTACACATTTATCCTATCCCATTCCCTTGATTACTCTGCCCATTGTCCTTGAGAAATTCCAGTATTATATTCGTCTACTCGCGTCTCATTGCCTGCAATCCTAGAGCTTGTTCTCTCTCTGTTCCGCAGCTTCTATTGCACCACCTATAGACAAGAGTGCTTTTCCACAGCCGTGGGGACGGGGTTAGGATCATCGGGGACACGATGTCCGTGCCTGTCGGGCAATTCGCCCAAAACCTTGCGGCCACCTTGTTTCTCGTCGTATATATTCGTTGCTGAGGCGAGAGTTTTGGCCGCTGTAGCTGCCAAAGCTGTGAGAGTATCGAGAACAGTCGCGGCAATGGACTTTTTGGCGGAGTCAAGCTAATTGGTGTGTCGCTGGATACTCACGCGAAGTCTGATATGCCGCTTAAAACAAACTCCAATTTCCTGTCTCTGTCAGTGTAATTCATAAGGCTGTCACAAAGACTCACGCCAATTTAGGCCACGCTAGAGCCATCGCCAGAGTTATCAGAGACTAGTTTGAAGACATCGCCGGGTGGGCCATTACGTGGCTTCTTACGAAGTTCGCCAACATCGGCAATCGGTCGTTTGCGGGAGATGGTAGTCGCGAGATAAGGAGACGCCGTTTGGTTGGGCATGCGAGAGAAGTCGATTTCGCCGGCAGCAAAGCGTTTGACCCAAACAAGTGCTTTCTCGCAAAGTCTGTGCGTGATGGCCCGGTCTTTTGTCGCCCACACTTTGTCTCGCAAAAGGTTTTACAGCGTAGCCACAGAATTGGTCGACTCAGTCTTGGTGATAACTTCGACAGCCATCGCCAATTTCTTGATGGTTTCTTTTACTCATTTCGGAGGGTTATACTTGGGGCCAAGGCTCTAGGGCCACATATTCCCCGCCGTAGAGATGCGTTGGAAGGTGGTCGTACTCATGTGTTTACGTCGTCGAACGGCGAAGGATGGCAGGCGGGAGGAAGGCATTGTCGAGACAGGGTGGAACAAAAGAGCCAAGGGAGATGTTCGTTGGAGTCGACTCTGTTCACACTTTGTACATTGTTGCATGAACGGTGTTGAAAGTGTAGAGGCGATCCGTTCTCTTGATCGATTGGCAAACATTACAAAGCACCTGTCCGATAATGACTGGACATTACGTCTCTTCGTCTCGATGGTGTTCAGAAAGACCAGCCTAATCTAGATGATGTTTGTCTTGCTGACTCATTGCTGACCTGGACGGATTTTAAGGTAATATTTCAGAGTCCTGAAACCAGGAGCTGTGATCAGTGAGCTTCAAATACTGCTTTTACGTTGCTGAGAGAAAAACCTTGGAACTGCAACCGCTGCAATCGACATGACTAATTTCCCAGTGAGAGAAGAGTTGCTCAGTCTGTCAGTGACGGCTCAAGCACATGCCGCAAAGCATTCTCAGCTACTTCACCAAATGTATAGTACATAGCAAAGTGGGTTACCTGATCAATGACCTAGTTAGTGCACGGCCACTATCAAGATGCCAGCACAATAGACGTATAGGCACTCTGAACACTGTCGCCATGAAACGTTGGTCATCGAGCGGAAGGACACAAACAAATTGCACAAGACGAATACGTTATTCAGAATCCAGACTGTGACCTTCCATCAGACTTGTCTGTTCTTACTTGGACAAGCGCTGCAGGACATGTACAGCGTCGAGGAGATGGTGTTCTTAGAAGATGTGCGGATGAAAGTTCTCCACAATGTAAACTGTTCCGGTGTTCTCGCAGGGGTAATCTTGGTGCGCCTCCTTTTTACCAGTGAAAGAGGACCTTTAATTTTGACAGTGAGATATTGAGTAATGTCAACTTCCATTAAACGGAACCGGATCTGTTCAGGTTGGAGTCAGGCTAAAAGCTGACAGAGCATGTGCTTATTCTTCCTTTTGAGATTCTCGCATTCCAAAGCATAACGGACTTTGGGGTTCTCAGAAAAAAGATTTTATACTTATACCTTGATAGCCCTCGACTGGGGAGGATGAAATACAGCCAGGTCATGCCGAACTGACTGTGTATTTACACCGAGTTGATGGTGGAAGTGAAAGATCTTAAGTTACCGAGAGTCTGCGAGACCCTAGAGCTCATTTTAAAACCTCAGTTGGCACAATAGTCCTCCAACAGAGGTTTAGTAGCCGATGCTAGTTTATCTGGCTGGCGGTGGGTTCGAGTACGACAAAATTCCATCATGTCTTGGCACCATTATTCTTGTACCGAAGTACAAACCCCAAGCCCTGCCCGTCAACGCTCGTCGACAGCGAATCGAGATCACGAGGCGTCGGGCTGTCGTTTCTCTCCTGCTCCAGGCGATTAATCTCAACCTCGATCACTTTGGCCTAGTTCCTGGCTTCTGCGAAAACAACCTTGGCCTCCTTCTGCTTGACAGGCAAATCACGGATCTCCTCTTGGTTGGCAGCATACGCTACCGTCATGTCCTCCTATATAGGTTCCTTGAGCTCTCCATGACTACGCAGGATATTGTGCTCTGTCGTGCGTGGATTGTTAAGCTGCTTCTCGAGGTTGTTGAAGGTCTCCTTGATGGCGAGGTACGCTTGTCAAACAGCCTCGAAATCAAGGCCCTTCCCGGCGCTGCGATCCGAATCGATCTCCTTGGCGATGCCATCCAAACAAACAAGGGTGTCGCTAAGGTTGTTTTGAGCAAGGGCAAGGTCTCGCTCACAGAGGTAAAGGTACTGAGCCCGGATGGCTTCTTCAGAGGGTGGCTGGAAGTCTGTGAGTAAAGGTGTATAAGTGTTGAATCTTTCGAAGATGATACTTACAGGGGAGCGACTTTCAGGGGTAGCCCCAACCTGAGCGGGAGACTCATCGAGGAGCGGGAGTCTTCCGGGTCGCTCTCGTGGGATTTGCGCTCTCATCCGGAAGACTCGGTTTGCTCAGGAGGTCATCTCGGCGGTTTTGCTATCTTTCAATTGGCTTGTGCAAATATAACGTAAAGAAAATATCTCTGTCAGATGGGAGAGATGGACAGCGCAAGGTACTTGCGTTTTGGCGGGCGGTAGGGGCAGAAGGATTTCCTTTCTAAAACAAAACCTTCATCTTTATATCCGCGCTATGATGATAGTTGCGCCTGGGAGATCCGATATCCGAGAACCACTCTCTGACCTTGTCTGTTGTCTGGGGGCGGAAACCTCGTTCGCCTGTCTCCTGGTACTGTCTTCGTAGCTCTGCTTTCAAGGCGCCTAGAAAGGTGTCTATATCAATTAAGGCCGAGTTCTTGGTCTGTCGCAATGTTTTTGCGAACCTCCAAGGGGAGTTTGAGAAATGAGAGAGAAACTTTTGGCAATAGGCTTGCGTCATTATGGTAAAGGGAAGAAGACATGATGCCTAGAGGAAGGATACAGACTATGACAGCATCAAATTGATACATGAGGTCGCTTGAAGCGTGTGGGCATGGGGAAAATAACTGGTGGCAGTAGATTTTGACTGCAGATTCGATATCGCTGGATGTTAAATACATAAATATCTCTTTTGCTCGTCTAAGAGCTGTACCAATGAATTAACCATGCTTTACTGTGGCCTAGCTACCACGTCGTCATGGCGAAGAATATGCAGTCAGGAAATGTGTCTTGCAATTGAAGACAACTGTTTGCCTGTACTGTGTTTCGCGTGCATTTCTGTGTCCACTGCAGCTGACTATGACTCTGACTCTGGCCCGTTCTCTGGCTGAGAACATTCGTTGTAGCCGTTGAAAAAATGCAAGAATACGTCTTAAGGTCGAATTGTATTATCTGTGCAGTCTCATGCATTTTATAGTCATTTTGAGCTAGTGGTGCTGATGCAATGTTTACCACACAGTCACGGCTTACAGGAATTAATTGATCGCGACAGCAACAGCAACGGCGGGCTCTACTACTAACTAAGCCATGGCTGCGATTGAAAAGAATCTATGCTACTCGAAGATTGACACTCTGAGTGAATGTTCATTTCCTACAAGTCATGATGTTACTTATCGTTGCTGAGCTAGACTGCCCGCAAGTTTGGATGGTGATACTTTCGGTGTCACCACGCCAATCGCTCGAACACCATCGATACACGGCGTCGCATCACCGATTTCGAATCGTTGGGATAGCAAACAAAGACCGAGTTCAAAACTTGGTGTCAATTACACTGAGATTGGTCCAGGTTTGAACCTATTGCTGCGTCCTGACTTTGATGAACCGTCCACCGAGTAGTGAGTGGAACAGCCGGCGATATCTCCGAGTCACTGCTTAAGAGACTCGACTCGCGACTCGTGCTTGTTGATTCGCCAAGATATTGACCTGTTGAGCCTTGCGAGGAATGTTCACCCACAACGCCCTTGGCTCAATGGTGCTCGAATGTTCAGAGAGCTCCAGCTCAATAGGACCGAGGACTCAGCTCCAGGCAAATAGAACGAACAGCGCATTGGACAGGAAATAGCCTGGGACTGAGACTGAGACTTCTGCCGCTGGCAAGGCCGCCACCGAGATACCTACCGTTGATAAAGGTCATGCAGTCACTGAATAGTCCACTCCCGATAGTGAATACTGTCGCCACGCCAGTACTTAATCCAACCTTCAATCTTGACGCCAGTCACCTACGCGAACTCTTGATCTCAGCTCCCGAAAGCTTTACCGGCCAGCCCAACTATGACAAGAAGATTCAAATCCCCCTCTTGCAGCCACCTATATCAACTAGGAACACATATTCAATGGGCATTGTAAGGCTCAGATTCTCGGTTGGCCTCGGCTCCTGTGTTGCCACAAAATATCTCCTTGATCTACGAGCATGACTTGGGTTTCGCACACTCTTGCTCGGAGCAAGTGCGTTTCATTATTCTAGTGTCTAATGACCTGAAGTTGCAAGCTTGGCCAATGTAGCGAATACGGTTATAGTTCTGGACCTGCTTGACGGAGCTAATATATTGTGACATACCTCAGGACTTCATCTTCATGGCACAAGCATGTAAGAATTGTACTGAACAAGATCACAAGTTGAAGGCGCGTTGGCAGAAGCAGCCTCCATGTCCACACCCTCACTACACATGCTGCCTAGATGGTCAGCAGCCTAGACCAACAGCTTTAGTGTCATGTCAAAGATGACAATGATGCCAGGTGGGCATAAAACATGGTGAAAGTAGCAATAATATTCCTGTGACTACCCTTTGATCTTTACTTATTATCTAAGATACTGCTGAAATGCATCTTCTGGAACGTCCTTGCCCAGGTAATGTGGAACTCGCTCGTACATCTCCCATGCGCTATGGCGAAGAAACCTTGTCTGTTCCATAACCCATCGTTCAAACTCGACTCTCTCGATGGTTTCTCCGTTCTTCTCCTTCTGCTGCAGTGTTTCTAAAACAGTATCCACTCGTCCTCGCAGACGGATGAGTTTCTCCTGAAGGAATAAATTACAAAACGAGGGGAGATGGTCGTTTGCAAGGTCCACGCTACGAAGCGAAGTATACTGGTCATCCAGGTTAGGGTCTGCAAAGGCATAGCTGCTCACCATGCTGATACGCTCTGGCACATTGACAGCTCGCAAAGCAGCATGCTCGGTGCATCCTCCTTGCATAATGACAGCTCCACCAATAGTCGGACTCTTGACTTTGACAATGGAGCCATCTCCAGTCTTGATGGCGGTTTCACCCCCCACCATACCTCTCGTGTCGCTAAGCATAACGACGCACACAACGGGAACCTGGTCTTTGTGCCAAGAGTCGATTGGTACATCGTCGTAGTTAGATTTTTGCATCGATTCGTGTGAGAGTGGGGGTAAAGGAGTCTCTGTGAGATTGTAGACTCCAGCCAGACCTTCTGGACCAAGCTGGATATTTACCAAGCCTAGATCCGCTTCTCTCCGTAACAAGCGCAATTTAAAACCTGCGGCTTTGTCTAGAGCAGCCTGCGTGGCAGGATGCTGCCAAGCTTGAAGTGTGAACTTTGCTGTCTGTAGTTCAGAGTCAGACAAGTATTTACACTGAAGAAAATAGGAGATAACCGACCTTCTCATGACCCGCCATGTAAGCAGGAGCTCGATCCCAGGACCGGAGATACTTATCGAGCATTTCTCTGCCAAGCATTTCACGGCGCAAGATCCGAACTCCTTCCTCTGAGAACAGTTGGAAAGGCTCCGTATAGCAAAGATCAGGCGAATTTTGGGGTTGTGGCAGACCTAGGTCTTGGAAGGTGTGGCGCTGGACAGGCGGTTGATAAGCCAGGTGGATGCTAGGGTCGAAGTCTGGAATATCGAGACCACCAAGGCCTTCCACCTCCGACATACGGGTGCTTGTCTGGGCTGTGGCAACTGCAACTGACATGTTATCTGATATCTTAAATTAAGTTGATACGGAGAGAGTTTGAAGAATACCAAGAATAATTTCGCGACAACTTACTATAATTCAGGAAGTCGTTTAACAAGAATGTTATCAATATTTGCTTATCAGACTTAGAAAACTGCTTGTCTATTAAAATTTCCTGTTTCGGTTATAGTAGCCCACTACCGTCACGAGGCAGGCAGATCCTTGCTGCACTACTACTCAAAGTGTAGTATCGGATAAGGCGGACATTGATAACGAACGGGCGTCTGTGCCGGTTGATAAAGATAAGACGGGACATTTTTGCTGAAAGAGGTTTAGCATCTTGGCACTCCTTGAGGCAGAACTGACTGCGTTGAGACCAAGACTTGCGAATGCGTGGCAGCCTTGTCCACACTACACTGTTCACATACACTCTTCATGTCTCGGTTCCGAAATGGCAGGAGGTGCTGTACAGACCATTTCTGGGTTGTACAGCTCATCCTGCCAAAAACCAACACTGTGTACGGACCAATGACAAGTCTGTACCCAGTCACCTTCCGCGTCAACTAGCCAGCCCATCACAGTGAACAAGACAAGGCAGGGACAGCAATCAATATCTGAGTACCTTTTCTGACATAAGGGCATTCACGTCGTCCACATCTCGATGCTTCATAATGTTTCGTGGTGGTGCAATTGCGTTTCTAAAAAATTGAACGGCGGTGTTTAGAGCTATCATGAAATCCACGCCGACTGCCACGGGCCTTCAGTTTGGTACTATACCTCACTTGAATATTTTAAGAGATAAAAATAATGGTAATAGATGAATATCGTCTATACAGACAGTAAAACCACCTTGTCCAGCTCTCGATGTCTCATTATGTCTGGTGGTGGAGTAATTGCGTTGAGAAGTTTTTGAACGGCTGTGTTTGAAGCTCTCACCAACACTGTTTTGGGAGGTGGGGTTGTGGACCTTGGTGTTGGCGCCAGACATTGAGATATCCAGTGTGTGGCTGGGCTGTGTGGCGTGTGGGAGGCGCTACTAGAGCGCAGAAGTGGAAGGTGATCGTGTACAGACCAGAAGTCGTCTGTACACGATTGCCTTCCTAATCCGCCAGTAGTGCGGGGAAGGTTCGGGTAAATGCAACTTCGACACCCAACTTCAAACATCAATATCTCCGTGAATATCTTATGCGTTCTAAGAATAATACATAGACTGCATATGCCTTAAGGTTATCTGTCCATGAGTCAGAGACGTGTGACCATAAGCCACCTAGGTTGTGTTTTTATCCTCCTCACAAAAGCGAGTATTGAAATGTCTACCAATACGCTAGACAAGTTACACCTCACTACAGGTCCATATAAAAACTCGGTTCCAGAGACTTGAAACAGCTATAACCTCTTACCCTCAGGAAATATCATAGAAGCTTCGCCCAGAGGATACTTAGCTCAGCCATTTCTACTAAGACTCTGAATATGAAACTCACTTCTGTAAAGGTGATCCCACGAATGCATCTGGACTGGGGTTCTCCTTAGTTCTCATCATCATATTATCCTGCGACGTTACATGAATGCATTTATAAGACTTAACGCCCCACAGAGTATGTATTATTGCTCACGGGCCATATATGCAACCATTTACGGAATATTACTCTCCCACTCTCGAACTATAGAAACGGCCAGTTATTGGTAAACCGGCCACGACCTGGACGGCCCTGTCTAACGTTATGGCTTCTCGCGGCAGAAGGCCGAGGCGCTAAACCCACCCATGATGAGCAGTTCCCAAAAGCACAAGTCGAGAGCAATATCATCGAACCTTGCAGATCTGGTCACTTTTCGGAACAGGATGCTTCCGCTAATAGAATCCGCTTTTCTCCTCAACCTGTTGCCGGAGTTCTCGTTCTTGACTCGAGCGGATCTCAAATTGTTTTATACCTTCTTGTATGACAGGCCCCGGTCGCCGCCAGAAGACACCCAATGCAGGCGACTCAAGACATGTTTTGACGAAAGCCACTTCACGGTGCGGGATATTGGACCAGTGGCTTCGAGGTTAAACATGAGGAGGGAGTGCTTGACAAGCTTAATTTCGGTGAAATTTCTCACGCAGCTAAGATGATAACACCTGCAGAATGTCTAGTAGTTCCTCCTTATGTATATCCGACTGTGAGATACGATTGCCGTGGGCGGCATGACGACTACCGGCTCATGCTTTTGCTTCTAGAAAGAAACGGTAGAGGCCTGCGACCTCAATCTGTACTGGATGTCAGAGCACACAACGGCGCGCACATGCTTGTTTGTCTCCTTCATGAACCTGCCCGCCTTGGCAGTCATGTCCGCCTGGGCGCTGGCAGTCTTTAAGACAAGGCTAGGCCGTTTGGCGTGGAAAAAATGGAACTGAACATCAGGGAGCGCGTAGAGCCGTTCCTGAGTGGCACATTCAAGTCACACTCACACTGGATCCCGCTAATGATCTTGGCTTGGGTCTGGGTAAGATCACTCCCGAGGTTGCTCATTTCTTTACGGATCTCATGGCCAACAAGTTCGGTCAAACAACTGTGAGGTCTGCAAGTCTTTCAGCCGATGAACTTACCTTTGACAGCGTCGTAGTCAAAGTCGGGAAAAAAGAGACCGAGATGAGCTCGGCTGTCATTGTAAATGGAGGGACTCAGGTCGGAATGTGCCACATGAGGGATGATATCACGATCAGAGTGAAGTTCGTAAAAAGAAAGTATGTCGTCTGGGAGTGATAGGTTAGAGAGTGGTGGTGGAGAAGGAAGAGACAGAGATGCCTCGACGTGCCCCCGGTCCTCCATTCTCGAGATGTTGATGTTTGCGTTTGCGGTATTTCTGTCTTGTCGGCTCAAACGCGATGCGCTTGGAGTGCTCGAGGTTGGCAGTTGCAGTCGTTGAGTGTGAAAGTGGGAAAGCGGGAACACACCGTTTAAACTACTAGAACTCAAATGAATGCGAGCAGAGAACCAATTAAACGTGAAATGGGGAGAGGGATGAAGAGACGGTGAGCCTGGCTTGACTTGTGCGTAGACGCAACATTTGCACGCGGAGCCGGCAGGCCCCAGACGTTACACAATCTGATCTTCACCATAATATAATGCTTTTAATATCGTCGAAGGTTATCTCGTGTTTTTTGGGTGCGGAGGAGGAGGCTATCTAAGTTCTCTCTTGGTATAGAAGTAAGCTGCTGTACTTTAGCGGTCACTTGTCTGACCTTGCCGCGTAATGCAGCGACGAGGGTAATGGTGGATTGTGGCTCGGGAACTTGGCGAGGCGGGGGTAGGCTGGGAGATTAACTGTATTCAGTTTCTGCGATGGCTGTGTGATACGGGGGCAAGAGGAGAGACAAGAGCAGAAGAGCGAAAGGGGAAAGGGAGTCCATGCACAAAGCAGTGGATGGCGTTGAGGATACAGACATCACAGCTGCGACTGTCTTGTTGCTTACGACCGTCCTCAAGAAGCACTAAGTTAGCTATTCGCCAACTTGTAGTAGAATCCCAAGTGGAATAGGGTGTATGGATTGACGAGGAGGCGAAAGTCAAAGACCCACGTTCGGTTAATCCACGAACAAAGGCGGAGAGCTTGCTGGCGGTGCTGCTCAGAGAGTGAAGGGTCATAAAATTTCACAAGGCCCAAGTCAATATCAATACGGGCAAGTGCCCATTGCCCTGGTTTCCGAAAGTGCAATAGTACTTACACTCCGTCGTACTGGATTGTGTCACTAGCCCGGGGAGTGAACGGCGGCAGGGTAGTCTTGTCAAGGTTGACCTTGTGAGGGTGCATAAGAAAGAACTTGTTACGAAAGCAGCTAGGCTCTCGTATGTTTTCGTCCTCGTCGATCAGCTGTGTTAGTAATGGTATCATCCCGAAGCCAGGGATTGTCAGTGATCTGTTGAAATGCTTTAGTGTGATTACAAGACATGAGAGGGCGCGCCAGTGGAGAGGATCCGAGGAATATACGGCCAGAATTGTCGTATATCATGTGTCGCAGGCTTGGCTCAGGCGAGAGGGCGGAGTAAGGAAAAGGCCTAGATTCTGGGGTCGATCCGGGTATCCTCAGGAGAATGAGAGCGAGGGCGAACTGCTGGACAATTATCCTTTGCTAAGGCCAAGACAACCTTTCCAACTTCACCATGCTAATTCAAAGCGAACTCAATCGAGGCTGTGGGTTGGTGAAACACGCCGTTAGGCTAGTACAGCAACAGGAGATCAACCCCATTCGCAGATGCAAGCTTCAACGTCGCCGATGTAGGAGAGGTCGGGAGAGGAGATCTGGCTGTAAGATACCTAAGTATCGTTGGCGCGCTTGGGCCAGGGAAGGAGACAGTTCCGTCCGTTTCAGAGTTGATCCAGAGTCACTGCGGCAGAGGAGTGTCGACGGTCGGTGACAGCTTGGTAGTCAACACGCGAGGCTTGCTTCGTCCTCGTGGCGAAGCAGATCATTTGTCGAAGGACCAGGCCTCGCTTGACGAGCTGGCTCAGGCTATCGTCTTGACAGAGGCTGTTTAACAACGGATGTTGCTGTTCATGTGCCTTCGCAAGACAAGCCCAGCGGTGGGAGCGTCCTTGTTGACGCTGTAGAGAAACTCGTGAAACTGTAGCGACAATGGGTGAGTTATGGATAAACTATGACAGAATACCAAGGGATGTACTTACAAAGGGGTTCTTGGTCATTCTGACCGGCTAACGAACAGGTTCGGCAGGCCCAGCTGCATCCGCAGGCGACGGGACGGAAGGAAAGAACCACGGTAATGCAGATTGGAGGAGTGTAGAGAGACGGCCGGAGTCGGAGCCGTAGCGGGCGCAGGGAGTTGGTCCGACTTGGTGGGGAAAGAAAGACGAAAAGAAACACACAGAGACATGAAAGTAGCGGCGGGCGAGTGAGGGACTTGGTGATGGGCTGCAGATTCTGAGTCTCTGCGATTGAGGGAGGAGTCGCATCGTGGGCAGCAACCACTTTGGGCTTTACAGACCAAAACGTGGTTGTACAGCGTCTTACTCCTCATGATCGCTCAGCGTATAGGCAATCACGGACGACAGGCGCTCCAACATGTGTACCCACTTAACCTTGAGAGGAAGTGTTTGAGGCTGATGCTGATGATGGAGCGTGGAGCGTGGAGCGTGGAGGACTAATGCGTCTTGAGGCGCGAGGTTTTGAGAGGCGATTTCTACTAGTCGATATTGAGGACTTTCTTTTGAGCTTACTTGTATCAAGTTTGGACGTGTCATTCGTGAGATATTGTTAAGCCGTGTTGGGGGCTGTGATACTTGGTGATAGTGTTTTGGCAGAATTTTGTGGGCGAACGAACAGGTTTTGGTGCAGGGTTTGTGTAAAGACATGAGATATACAGACTTGAAGAAGGAATTGAACTTGACAGTTTGAAGTGAGATGTTTGCAATTTGATAAAGAATTGGCTGATTTCTGGCGCTGCGTATCTTGTATGGAAACGTGACGGTGCATGAGAATGAGATAAAATGAGATTTTACCGCCTTTGCACCGATGGCCACAGTACACACGAATAGAAATGGAGTCAAGGCCTTACTTAGGTCATAATGAGGAGATAGTTGAGTGAGTGAGTTTGAGCTTGACTGTATGCAAATTGACATAGAATTAGCCGAGTTTTGGCGATGTGAAGTTGTTGTAAGGGTTGATGATGGCTGGCGGTCTGAGATCCTTGGTCCTCACACCGTTAGCCACAATACCTGGATATAGACGTCGCATGAGGCACTTGTGTATACCATAATGAAGTAACAATTAGGTAGATCAGTCTGAGCTTAGGTGGATGCAGATTGACAAATGACTGGCCGACATATTGCAATCTGACGTTAGTATGCAGTATGGTGAACCTTGGTAAGGAATTTTACCGCGTGCATGGTCAGAAAGTGGCACCAACTCTTTTGAACCATATCTTTCAGGAGACTCTACTAAATATAAACAATAAGCTTCTATTACTGGTTTGACAGAGTTTGATATAAGACGATTTCCTTATTATGTCCTCGTTGATGGGAGTTGAGGACGCTTTTGGACGTAAGTCTAGATTGAGTAGACGCTGGCGTTGTGAGTATAGGGCGCACCCTCTGTAACGTTAATTGGTCAAGAGACTTACAGCGGGCCTGGCTTTGCAATTACAGGGCATCAGCCCCTAACGCTTAACCCAACGAATTCCCCAAGACCGTCAACATGGAGAATTCGTAATGTGAGACCTGCTCAGAACAGAATAAATCACACAACGTCAAGCCCGTGCATATTACTAAAACAATACACATGTCATTCTATGAGGTTTAGAGTATTAAGAGGGAATACTTCGGACTTAATGCACGGGACAGTGGTTGAGAAATCTTATTTTGTATTGTGCGGATGTGTATGCTAGAATGCTAGAGTGCCTGGCCCGCCCAAGGTCTAATCTTGACAACTCACAACGCAACAGAATAGAAGCGTTCAGGAACAAAGGTAAGTACTTTACCAAAAGAGACAAGGGTCAATTATATGAAGATGAGAATATCAGATGCATGCACTCATTGCTGAAGTATCAAAGTAGAAAACCACTTGTGGAGTTCAATGGCGTTGGACAGTGGGACTCCCAGACAAGACTTTACTACGTATGTAGATAAGGGAATATTGACATTTAATAACCAAGGTGTGTAATGCTGACAAGGTGTACCTCTTAACTGTCTGATGTCTTAAGACCATGTAGAATCGATCTGAAGTCAATGCGACCGGTGAATCATAAGGGGTTCCATGCCAAGATTAGAACTGGCTGGGTATATGGCACGCCCGAATAAGCAGTATTATAAACAGGTTTCGACACTGCAACATAAGATTGAGTTCAAAAGCTGAACTGGTATAAATCACAAGTTATTTTACGTCTGAATTGACTGTGATGATGGGTGTTGTGTCAGCCTGGTGAGAGAATGTGTTACACGACGATACCATGACTCATGAGCAAGCATCATCCCGCTGCAGTCATCAGAGTTTATCGCGGATAAGAACACTCATAAGAAAGTGCATAAGACCACACGAAGTATCATCCGACATTTCTGAGGTTTAGATAATTGATCATTTGGCTGTGTAATGCGCATTCAGTTGCGGGACAAGACCGGGATGTTGATTAAAGACTTACTTGACCACGATTAGAAGTTACATGGCATCAGCATTTCCCCTAACCACGATATCGCTCTTGGCATTCTAAATTCACCTGCTCCAAGCCAATAAACTTGCTTATCGTCATAGGTTCATGCTACTGCAAGCAAAAGCATCCACCACGGAAGTATCCGGCCAGATCATCCTTCCACCGCGTATACCTCAACCGCCAGTGTGGATGATTTCACCCATCATTCCCTTCTCCTCTTCCGTTATAGATCCAGCCCTCATTTATGCCAAGAGGAAGGATATCACTAGAAACTCAGTCGATGCAACTTAGCAGAACCCTGACCTGCTATAATGACTCGGCTAGCAATTCCATGACCCTTTTCGTTTTATTCTTTCATAGTACCAGCATTACAAAACGACGACCGAGTGATGTCCAATATTCTAAGCAGACAGTACCCAAGGTCAACTGAGCACCATCAATCAGATATCTGGAACTGGAGACTTCCTTTGACCTTGAGAAACAGGTGCAGCAATGTCGTGAGAGTAGATTGCAGGTTGCGACCAGAACTACTAGAGTGGGTGTTGAGGGTCAATGGGGCAGAACTTAACTGGTCTGGTGGTCCTTTCAGCAGAGGTTTCCAGGCTCTTATCGGTAGTCTGGTGGCTTGTCTATTGGCCTTTTGCCACGTGCCTTGAAACCAATTCGTAAGTTCATTTCAAATAGCTGTAAACGCTCGAGTGGTGGTGACGCAATGTGCATCGTACACCTTCAGCATCAGGAGAAATAATCATAGCTCAAGGACAATGGAAGGGTAGACTGGACGTAGTTCACAGACGTGAAGTAGTGAGTTTGCAGAGGACACTGATCTGTGTCCGACGTTGTATCTCAGCGTCTTATTCACTTCTCCCGTAAGGGTCTTAGTCAACTGCATTAAGGCTCACGTCATGATCGAGTCTAGACCGCTTGGGGAAACCAGTATCGTGGGCATGCGGTATGTGCATGCAAGGCCTTGTATATCCAAACCTAGTCTAGTTGTTAGTTTCACCGATAACACTCGAGCAAGTCCACAACCATTTAGGTCAGAACTTGCTCTGATATTATCAGCATGTTACAGTGTAACGGCGCATCTTTTCGCTATTCCTTACCCCTATCCCAGCAGACTTGGAGCTGCCAGAAGAGTATAGATCTCACGGTAAAACAGTCTGTGAGGCTATGGCCAGCACCTCTCCATCCTGGAGGCCCTCAAAGGACTTGCATCAGCCTCTTGGATATGTAGAAAGCTGAAGTACATAAGGTCGTTGGTACTCAACGGGGCATCACCTAAGATCTCCTTCTAACAGCATCAGACAGCTCTCAGAATCGCCAAGATCAAACCTCAAATCCTCTCATGCGTCGACGGCGTCGTTCCCGCTTCGGCAAGACACTAAGGTTTGATCGTGGTGCTTGGTTTCCTTTCCAAAGGCCTATAAAGCACATCGCATCCTTGGCAGATGTGTTTGATTGACAGTTCACCGTTCATAAAGACCAGGCTCTGGACGACAACTCTGTGATATGATCTGGGACACGACGATTTCTCTCGGAAGCTTATTCCTGTCATACAACACTTGGAACATTTTTCTATGATTGAGCAATGCCTTTAATGCCTTTGAGAAACAACGTATAAAGCTCGCTCTTGGCTCTGTCGCGTACTACAGAGACGTTTCATCGCTCCCTTTCATGCGCTCTGTACCGTGCTAGGACAACGACGAGCTACTCGTCAATGTCAACATCTCAGAATCGGATATATTGCCCTCGGACTCTGCTGGCTTGGCAGGAGCGTCCTTTCCCAGACAGTGGGTGTTCAGATAACTGGAGGTTGAAGAATAAAGGATTCACGAGACCCCAAGGCTCAAGGGAAGAGTAGATTTAACGGTCCCTGTTCAAGGCAGGTTTTCTAGAAGCTACTGTCCGTCAAATCTTCACGAGTTCCGATGGTATACCGACAAAGCCGCCAAGGAGTCGATTTGCTAACCGCTTATCACGCCGCTGCCTGTGTCCTAAGTTCTTGGCTCGGTCTTGTCCTTTGTTCCAACATTGTTGATCGCTAGCCCTTCGTCGTCCTCTATCCTGGTAAATACACCAGTGTGTCTGAGACTGGTGCTGCGTTCCGGAACAAACTTCGCGAGCGCCGCCGTTGAACCTGCCGCTTTGATTCGCTTCCCAAGACCTATTTCCCGGCTTCCTAACGAGCATTTACAGTCTGCTTGACCGCTACTAAGCCTTGTTAGTATGTGTCGCGGTTCGTGTGCCTTTTCGGGCTTCTGGTGACAGGAACTTACTTAGCCGGATGGTTCCCATCCGAGTGGAAACCTATACTTGGCAGTCCATTACATGCAAGAGATAGATGAGTTTAAATAAAGTTCTCCATATCGCCAAAGGTCAAATGAAGTTGAAGGGAGGTATGCCGCATCTTTGCAATTCTCTCCCAACAGACCATCACCCCGGCCACGATCAGAATTCAGTCAGAGTGCTCTATCAAGAGTGACAAAGTGCGTTCCAGGTTCGTTGAGTGATGAGCTGTCTTCATTTATAGGCCTTAGCACTCATGAATATGTAGATGTCGCATTTCTGTTCAATAGCTTTTCGTTAAGTTGACCTATTATTACCCGACGTCTCTGGAATGGCATAAGGGCCAGACGTCCATCAATTCCAAAGCATGAAAGAACTGACTTAGGTCCCGTGTGACTGAATCCTTCTGGGCTTTTTTTCTAAGAGCTTTGGTACCTCGGGGCGTGATGTTTCGGTACTTGCACGCGGCAGGGTGGACAGAGCACAAGCACAAGGTAGTGGGTGCGTGGGATTGAAGAGCTGCAGTCGACGCATGTCACTCGAGTATGGATGTTATTCCCTCAGCTGGTTGAGCAAGCCACGACAAATCTGAATTGTTCACTGACACCGATCAGTTGCATTTCCACAACATACAATCTTTAAATCAAAAGGTAAGATCATAACAAGGATGATAGAGTCCAATAGTGTTTTGACTATAGGGTACGGGACAAATTTATTGCAAGTTAGATTGCAATACGACCAGGTCGAGGCGTGGAGACGGGCATAGTCAGCGGGGCAGAGACAGTATAGAGAACAGGCATATAAAATTCATTAATATGCCTGCGAAAACGTCCTTTCCCCCACTCACTATCAGTTTTGTTCCTGGCGGGGGTGTCTAAGGTAGCAGTGGAGAAGAGATTGCTGCGAGGGTTTTATCGGCATTCCTATTATCCGCTGATGGTGTTTGATGCATTATAGTGGATGATACCGCCGCTGCAAGAGATACGTATCAATTTTCAAGCTCATAGTTTATCCAGGTAGTTGCTCCATAAAGACACAATGGTGAGAAGGTAGAAGGGAGATCTCATACTAATATTCGGAATTGTACTCCTCCCTGTAAGAGAAACAAGTTTGAATGTGCAGCGAATTGTTGTAGTTGAAGCAGTAAAGTGACAAAAAGGTACATGTTCCCCACCTGCAGTCAATATTGGGCGATACTCAACGCTGGTCCTGCGCATTCTTGCCGCTTATAGGTACATACGTGCATAACATAAACAATTTGTAAGACATCGTAAGTCATATCTATGCATATCCCTGCATTTCAATCACACACATCGGCCGGGGCATCAGCAGACCGCAGTGCTAAGAGTCTACCACGAAAGTCCCGACGGCTTATCCCAATGTGTGCATAGCCCCCCATGCACAAAAAGGTACCTTGTCAGAAAGTCAGAGGCTGGGAAAGGACTTGTAGAGCACGGGCAAAACAAATGTGTCTGGAGTAAGATGTTTGCGACACGGCTGAGCAAGGAGATGGCTGCGAGGTGGAAATTAAAAGTATGATAGTGGCTAGAGCTGAAATGCATCACAGTGGAGTGTCTTGGATTGATTGGCAAGGGCGAAAAGGTTGGTGGCGGAATGACTGGGATTTTCAGTGGTCAGTAAGCGGCATGCTGTTGGTTCTAAAAAGGTTGACTGCTGCTTGCATATGATGGTTGGGAGGAAACTGGCCTGGCTGAGGATAATGCAAGGGAGAAGAAATTTACTTGTATCCGTATTTTCCAACACACTCTGTCGTGTCTACTCCTCGACTCGAGCCAAATGATCGAGCATTTATTAGTTTCGAACGTAAATGCGAAGGTTCTATTTAAATGTTAATGCTGACTTCAGATTCCCACTCTCCTCATCCTTGGCCTATCTGTGCGGGTTTGGCCAACTTTCGTCTGTTTTCGAGGGACACCCGATTTTGCCAACTCATATCGCTCCATCGCTGTGGCGGCTTGATGACGGATCCCATGGAACTACATTTTATGGATTATGGCACATCATCTCAATTCTGAACGATTTATGTAATAGCACAATGACGACTGTCGAGTGGAAGTGTAAATCTAATCAAAGTAGTCCAAAGACTGCAGCCCAGCAAACATTTCAACATCTAATCTTGTAGCAAAACTATTTTCTATATTCCACAAGTAGTTTTAGAAGATTAGCGTTAAATGAAATGGGCTACTTGTCTAGACAGTAGCGCTACTAAGATACCAGGGAAGAGTTGGTGATAGATCCTAGTATTCGACTTCCAGCGCGACGGACAAGAACACTCTTTTATCAACAGTTTCAACAGATTGACTAATGTTGTCTTGGTTGATTGCGTCTATGATCCTTACAAAGAACCGACTGATGCTTGAGAGTTGTATAGTCATTTCTATCTAGGTCAGGTCGACAGCCTTCGTCAGTACTTCTGTAGTGCCGAAAATGAAGAGGCCATAGCAGTATCAGGGGATTGACCAGATGAATGTAAAACGCAATAACAGTGCTTAGAACGGGTTAAGATCTTCCAGCGACGGTATATATCCTACAATGCAAGCTGGAAAGGTGAAGAAATTGACGTCGGAGTAAATCTCAATCGAGGGGATCTGACTGGGCGGTTTTGCAACATATGATGCTTCGATACTTACTCAAGTTAACTTTTTGCATACTCAAGGTTATTGGCGGCTATCGTTTAACTTAATTGTAACTTTGAGAGCTTCCCAGTCTCGTATATTCTATACAATGAGAATGATGTGGAGTTCTCACTCGAACCCGCAGCCATTCTCGTTTCTCCAGCAACTTACTGGAACAAACACAACAGCAATACTTTCGTAAATCTTTTGACAGCAAAATAATTAAATGCCCTTAAATCCAGTTGTGGAGGCCCCTTCAATGATATTGGAAACCCTGAGCTGATTGGCATGATTGGCTTCCCATAAGGCCCAGGGCCTGTCTCAACAGCCATTTCCCTTGTCGTGATATTACTGTATTATATCATTAGTATCGTATATTTGTCGATTTATTTAGACGCCGATTGATAGGTTCCGCTGTCGTCTTTACCCTCTTCCTTTTACTTTCCTGTCGTTATGGAGCCTTAATCACTTGCTCCTTGTGCGGAAGCTCGCCTCAGGCCGCCCTTTTTGACAACTGCGAGACCAATAACACGCGCCTCCTCCCAGTGGTCTAGTGTCTTTAAGTTACCTGCGACCGGCAATGGCAGCATCATTTCACTCGTTTGCTCCACATCTGAATCCTGAGTTACGACGAAACGGTCATATGCATGTTCAGTCCTTCAAGTGGGATGGATGACATCCCTTGCCAGCAGCATTAAGAGTGGTCAGCCCAGCTTGAGCCCGGCTACTGAGTTACTGATATGCATAAGATTGCATATGCTTTGTGGAGTTTTGTTTAGCGGCAGGATGAGGTGTAGTAGTACTCTACCGACATTATGGCAAGGAGAAGGGGAAGAGGAATAGTACAGCCAAGCTTAAGATAGGCGATTCAACAACGATTTGCAGTATCTCTCCCGAATTGCCCCAAGAAGTCTGATGTAGTGAAGAAACTAACAACGGGTAACAGAACCGAGAAGTGAAGCGTCCAGGCGAGTGGTACGAGTCCATCACTCCATCAATCGCCGCCAATCAACAACGCCGTCGACAAGGACAACATCATCCTGGTTCTTCGGCTGATACGGCTACCATACTCAAGTGCCCCTGTATCTCTGGTACCAAGCTACGCTCAAGGATCGCCAATACCTCTGCTTCTGCCGATGTCGCTGAATGGCCAGGCATAACAGCCACCGATATTTGATCCGCTACACTTATTTCACCCATGCCAACCGCTCTGGAAGTCTACCTGTCTTGTCTGTCCTTACCAATCCCAGCCTGCATGTGATGTTTGCATGACCGTATATTTAAACAGGCCGAAGTCACGTCGTGATGCTTCGAAGGGGTCGTCTGAAATCTGTTTTTCTTGCTGTTGAGCCTGCAATCGAGGGTGCCGTCTGATCTTCGGGCAATTGACTCTCCAATGATAAGCTTCGAATCAAATTGGAACTCGAAGTCGATCAGGTGAGACTTGAACAGACGCACGTCCTTTCAGACCTTGGGTTTGGCACCATTGGCCAGATTTGAACTGCGTTCAGTACCGATTCACATTCGGCTTACAAGGCCGAAAGAATACATCAAAAGATTAGTAAATAGCTGATTGATCCCATATACAGCACTATATGCCAGGCATGAACTTGTTCGCGAATCGTACGAGGAGAAAGTAGAGAATTGGATACATTGAGTTTGTTAGGCCGTGACTCTTCGTCATGCCCCAGTATCACTGTGCCAAAAGCCCATATTCCACCCGCAGTCGTCTGGTATCATAATGACTCTTCCTGGTTATGTTAGGGCCGGAAGTAAGGTCTCACTTACCGCATGTCTACTAAGATCGAATAAAAGCAACAGCAAAAACACAGATATATATCCCTCAATCTCCATCGATGATTGTGCTTTTCCTTTCGATGCCTGAATAGACCGTCACGTTCTTCTGGATAAGGATGTGAGTTTCGAGGTTCTCTTCTATAGGCTCAGGACGAAGGTATACTCAGATTTAGCTAACTGCAAGGCCATATTCTCTCGCTTCGTCTGTTTGGCCATGGAATTGGCCTCAGCTACGCCGCTCACGCAATCAGTTTTCTTAACAATAGTCTTAAAAGTCTTAACCAAGGGGCGCCTGCTTCGCTCTCGAGGCGAGGGAGGCGACTCAGCGGTGTAACGCGTCGGTAACGTGAATTATCAAGTGTCGGCAACCGCTCGCCGTTTCACATTCAAAGAGGCCATCCAGGAGCATCTTCTTTAGCTGAGCTCTTGAGAATCTGGTCCTCTTAAACGTAGAAGTCAAGGTTTATGGTTTTGTGCTGTGGCAGGAGTTAAAGACTTTCGTGATCGTATTGTCACGTTGATGACAGTTGCAAGTGGCTTACAAGGTGCTCTCTTACGCCCGGTCAATTGTGGTACCTTATTCTCTTCTTTGCGGTATCAGTGTGGGTCTTCTCAGCAGGTTTTCTGTGTCCAGAAGTTAGCATTTCTCGACGGTAGCACTCTTGTTTACTCCAAGATCAATTTGTATCCTTCAATTCTACGATGGCATTGGGTCGAGTTGACTTCGTCGTGAGAACGCTAAATGCTTCTGCCGACTTTACTTGTAATGAGGCCCAGTACTATTGTAACTCTTAAGCATATCTCACTCTCCTCCTTCTGTTCGAGACAGCTGCTGCATTCTTATGAAAAATGGGCGTTATTGTAGGTGAGGGTTGCAAAGGTCGCTACCTGAATAGGTGCGAAGTTAGTTTACGACGGACTGATGAAGCTTCGTGTCAGATTGAATCAGTGCAAGATTGGAATTTTGCTTGTAGTCCTTGGAAGACTTCTGCGTGATTGAGATGGCGATGAAACCGTCCAAGAGGACAGTGATTGCTTCTTGATCAGAAAGAAGCTGTCATGAAGGATCTACGGCATGAGCTAGAATTCTTAGTCAAATTCTCTATGAGGTTTCTGTTTGGTTCCGTTCTAGGAAAGCATTACAGCTCGGTTACCCGCACGAGTCAAGCTCTTTACTACTACGAACCTTGACCGTTGGAATACGTTGAAGAGAAATATCAGTGGCATGAGCATGAGCTTGGAAGACCGATTGATGTTGATGCTGCAAAATGGTACAAGTTGTACCCAAACCTTCGACATGATCATTGTCAGGCTTGACTAATATGCAAGTAACAGAATAAACATCCCAGCAAGAAGTAAATCCCAAGACGGATAATGTACATTAAGCAGGGATTAACGTTTTATGACTAGTTTGAGAGCATGGAAATGGATTTCCACACCGTTGCGAATCGCATCCACGTTGAACAACACGGTGAAAAGTCCGACGAACCCATAAATCTGTGAGAAACTAGTTTAAATAAATAATTACACGATCTTTAAACCTTTTTATTCATTTTGCCAACGAACTTTTGGCATAATCTGCTGAAGTTCTGGACCAAGTTAGCTAATCTAACGAACTAAGGATACCCTATACGTGTGGAATAATAGCCTTATATGAGTTAATCCTAAGTACAGTAAAGCAGAATTTATAGAGTTGCGTTCTCGACATCAAGGCAGGATACTTTCCTGCGATGGAAAGAAAAGTTAAAACAATGCTCCTGTTAAATGCGCAGATTATACCGTGACGTTCATGGCGAGGATTAAAACTAGAATCTGAAATTTTGAAAAGTTTTATGTATTTAACTGAAATATCGCTACTAAAGTTCAAATCCCTACATAAATACCTTACGAGATTTTTCAGAATACTCATGTAGTTCGGATGCCAAGATAGAGTGACCATAAGTGTGTTACATGGCGCACTACTAAATGACATGAGGAAATGCATTTTTGTAACAGCGAGAATCCATAACTTCATCGGGTGATACAGACGTCTGGCCACAATGACCTAATGCTTCTGATCTCAGTTTGAGGCCATAAATTAAATGGGGCCCATTTACCTGCAGTCTTCTTCATTTCCATGCTCGAATGTGAAGTCAAAAATAAGACCCGACCCCAGAGTATGCTCTTGACAGTTTGGGACGGAGTAATAGGTGATTTCTTAAACACCCCACTTACTGACTCCTTTATAAATTAGCAGAGAAATGAGAAGTGGTAATAAGCGGTTAGATGCATACAAAATATTGTTATTTAATGTTCTCCTTGTAATATTCTCATCGGAACATACTGTAAAAAATTGAGGTTCCAGGTCTTTTATGAGGGCAAGGCTAGCCCGATTCCGAACGAAAAGATTACAGCGCCCGATTACCACTGAAACCCACTGAAGCCTAGTGCCAAAGTTTGTCTTGATGCCAAAAATGTAATGACAACAACAAACTGCAGCTACTTCTACCTCCTCTCGTTTACCCTACATTGCCGACCATTTTGTTCTTTTTAACTGCTTTTCATTTAGGAACTTCCTTGTAGTCATGGACCTGGTTCGGCTTTCTTCTCAAAGAATGCTAAAGCCTAGAGTGCAGGTCCACGGTCTATGACTGGGGGTTTCCTTCAACGCCGTCATCACCACTGCGCCACCTTTAACACAAGACTCGCCATCGCGGATTTTCTTAACTTATTCATCGCCGATATCTTCGAGTCCTCAGCCGTGGTATCTCTTAGTCCGACCCAAGCACAGTCTCTAAGAAAACTTCACACACACAGCCCCGCGAAACAATAAAGTGACTCCAGCCATATCCACTAGACATCAGCAACCTCATTAATTGCCAATTCTTACTACAAGCGTCAATTGGTCTGCACAAGCCTACATCCGCTGGAGCTACCTGACATATAAATGTAAGCAACAATTCGAAATATAACATCTCGATGGACGACGTGTACTTCCGGCGCGGCGATTAATAGCCATCAAAGCCAACACGCCCTTTATAACTGGCAGGCCAGCTGAGCAATTCTGTTGGCCTAAGGACTGTCCATACCATCTCTTTCCCGATGACGGTATGGTGCTTATCATCGATGAGAGTGGAAACTTGTCAGATTGACCTTTTTATCTTCGGTCGTTCTCACCCACCCGTGGCTCTGAGCAGTCTGCATTGTTTACGTCATTCTCCGAGCCGCCTCGTGGAGTCGTTGGTGGCTCCTGAAAAGCCCCCTTGGAATTTAGAATTCTTCTGGTCAGCTGTCAGGAAGAAACTGTGATTATAAAGAATTCTCCCCACTCACAATTCACAACAGTATCGTCTGACTCGCCCAGGATGCTCAAGATGTTCTTCGCATCGTCATCGACACCCTCGATCTCTGGGTCGTGTATCCAGTCTTGTATTCATCATGACCTCTTGGTAGTCCATCAAATGGCTTGAACTCTCAGTGACACCTTCATCATGTAACGTCTTGGAGGACATCTCTCGGGTCACCATCTCGGATGCCTCTCCATAGACCATTCGCCCCAGGTCCAATTGGTCCATTACAATAAGCACGCCAGCTTCGAAATTAGGACTGTATCTTCATCCCCATTCATTGGCGATAGCGCCAGTGACACCTTTAGACTCCACAGTTCGCACCACCATGCCAACAGAAGCCAAAAGTGGCACACTAACCTCGCTGCTCAAATATCTAGACTCACCAACATTGTCACAATGCCCTTTCCTCTCGACGTCTTACTTCCTCCATTCTCAAGTCGGATTAAGACTTAATGTCTGCCAAAAGACACCATCCAGTGTTCCCAGTACGATGACCTTACTCTCAGTACGATCTGAAGCCATCCGACTCACAACAAGAAGCAGAGTCGCTAACATTCATGTATTTGTCACTACAAACAAGTGAAAAATCGTGCGCCGACTGACGGAGGTATCCGGCCAAGACTCTCTAGGATCGAACATAGATCTATGTCGCCCTTGGGCACGCTACGCCATGTTTACATCCACTTCAGCAGCATGTAGAATATGGGACTTCATCTCGTCTCAAACAGCTTCGATTACGACCATACCTGTTGGTTGACGATGTCGATACCGCTTATGGAATTCTAGCTACTCATTCAAAATTGGGCAGTGCTTGGCTAATTTCTCGAAATACTGTCGCAAATTCGCTAATCCTCGGCTCACGACCGTCTACAGCTGTTGTCGCCTTGATGGGGGACCTGTCTAGTAACTCATCTAGCTTTGTTGGCATCAGATACGTCGAGTTGGTGATACGGCTACTGCTCCAGTTGAATCTTTGGCTGGCTTCCCAAGACGCCTACAGTCACGGTAGCGGTGACCAGTGTTACCACACTACTATCTGACCTCGCCCTGTTGACTCTCTCCTGTCTCCCATCAAACACAGGTGTATAGACACTGAAATTCAGAGGTCACAAGCCATCAGCACAGTGACAGGACAGCCTTGGTCGATAATTCTTGTTTCAAGGGCAGTCAAGTTCAATGATTCTCGACCTGTCCAGTCTAGAATAATCCCGGCTCTGATTCAGCTGAATGTTTAGCCAAAGGTCTTTAAAGTCAGGCAATCTAACTAGCCACAAGCCAAAGAGTTTCTAATTTGGCTGCGACAGCTAAATCAGTTACGAATGGTTATTCAGAGAGCAGGTCTCGAGCAAAATACCAGATCCCGCGCTATCGATTGCAAAAAGGCTGGTTGTCAGCGGTGCCTCGTTGAGAAGACCATATAAGCAGCTCTTTGTGTCCTGATCCGTACCACCACCAGGAAGCGAATCTACTTTTACTACCGATACATTTCCTCAGTCATCCAAAATGTCCCTTTTGTTTAACCACTCATCAATCCATCGAATTACCTCCAGACGTCACCTGCAACAAGACAGACATCGTGGAGGCGGAAATGATGGTTGAGACAAGTCTGGAGCTGCCTCGTAGTAGAAATCACTATATTATGAAGATTGTGACTGGGGCCGTTCCTATGCTGCGATACGAGCACCCAGGAGATTCTGCATCTTCTGTTTTGTTGCTAACTATTCGTTGTTTGCTTAACAACTGGCTGAATAACATTCCATCCAGGTTGTGAGATACACTCTGCTCGATGAGCTAAAATCGATTGGCGCGACCTATGTACGCCAAATTCTCCAAAGCATCGTCGGTGAGTCTAGACGTTCAGCCTTTGGCTGCTCTACCTGCTGGTGGTTGGCACAATAGGAGGGACAGTGGTGGGTTCGGCAATGCCGGCCTTGATGGCTGTGATAACTCTTACGAAGCCTCGAGCGCTTGGTAATGATGCATGTTGCACACGAGCCAGGAAGCCTAGTCCCGGAAGAGGTTGCAGCTCGTTCGCAATATCAACACTGGCGAGGGAATGTATGTGACTGTTGCCAAGCTTGCAGGGAGCAGTCGGCAGATTTTTAAACATGGCAAGAGAATTAACATCAAACAAGCTATTCAAGAGTTGCCATACGTAACACCAAACCGTCAAGCTCAACCACCATTACCAATCGCTCCTCCATCCCCCAACCCTCACTCATCCCTCAACTCATTCCTCTTCCTCTTCAACATCCACAGCAACCCATTATTCCTGATCAGAAACCCCTGCGCAGCAACCTGATGCTGAATCCTTGCATCAATCTCAGCATCCAAATCCGCCACTGTATTCGGCAATTCCTCCATGCGCAGCTCTTCGTACGACGGCAACTCGGGAAACCCGGGCCTGTCGAAGTAGCGAGGATGGCGTCGCATGAAGTTCTGTGCTCGGTCGCGCTGCTCGGCATTCATCTCGGAGACTCGGTCGGGAAGGCCGGCGACGCGGTTGAGTGAGGAGATGAGACTTGCCGTGTCGGTCGTGGAGGCCGGGGCCGAAGGTTGAGGGCGACGGGCTGTCGTTTGAGAGAACTGCGTCTCGGTGTCGCCGCAGTTGAGCTTCAGATTCGCAGTGATGATCTTTTTCCCAGCCGTCGTGGCATCCTTCATAGCCCTTCCGTTAACCGCCATGCGAGATTCCACAGCAAAGTATGCCTTCTCGATGAGCAGTTTATCCTCGTCGGTGAAACAATCAGTGAACCGCCCATCGATGATGGTCGTCGCGTATCGAACCAGAAGACCATCCCTATCGTCGCTGTTGTCCGTGTAGAATAGCAGGATTGGTAATTGGATGTTGGTCAAGCCTTGATCTTCCTTTGCGAGATCGCGTTCGATGGCGCGGACGGCGGTTCGGATGACGTTGGCTTCGGTGGGGTTGAAGTCTTGAATGGTGCTTTTGCTGACGAGGTCGAAGGCGGTAATTTGGTCTGACATTGTCATGGTGTTCATGTTCTAGCGATGACTGCGTAGGTGAGGAGGGTTGGATGTTGAGGTAGAAAGAAAATGCGTGATGGAGTCTAATGAAGTCTCTGAGAGACACCCTTGAATTGATGTGACCGTGGAGTTGCCAGCCACGTGGGCATAAAGCCAGACAGTCGTGCCGAACAAACAACGTCTTGTTTCTGATATATCACTTGTATCACCAAATTCCAGGGGCCCCGCAAGTCATTCTTTGCCTGCCACGCCGTCTCTCAGGTGACATGAACGTCTTTGGTTATACAAGACCCCACAAAGTGACACAGCGCGGATGTTAACAGATTTCGTAACACCTTGTTTCTTCACAGGCTGCCTTTTTCGCTTTGTTGTTTTGGAGCGACAATTCTCCATTGCCAACAATGAAGTGTAGCTGACCCGCATTTACACTGCAGACAACGATTGCAGTAGTCTGTGATCAAAGGTGGTTCGCTTTGTCGGCATGTCCGTCACAGGCAACATCTTTAGAATCCTGCAATGTAGATAAAGATGGCCAAAGTTGCTTGCATTTGTGTTTACGCAAGCATTCTCTTTTGAGCAGTGCATTCAAGAGACCGGCAGTGACAAACGTAGCTATGAGTAACAACGTTAGGGCCGGGAGTAAATCTGGGCCTTCTCTGCGCTTCTGATAAGCTTCTGGAGCTTCTTCTTATCATTCTTCGTCGTACTTTTACTTTTCCCACGTATTCAATTTCGCATCTGGTCACAGACAGTTCATCACTGAAGCCTTGCCAATACAAAACACAATTCCCTTCCCAGGATATCAAACCATCCACATCTCCCCGTCAGTGCCATAATGTGCGTAACAAACACGCGCGAAAACATCTGCGGCCAAACATATGCCCACCTCCGACAACCAGGCACACGCTTCGAACCAGGAGGAGAATGCCGCGCCGCAATCCAAGACTACATCATCCAGAACCGTCTCACTCCCAACGACACTCTGCGCAACTTTGGCCACCTTCTCAGAGACATGCACCTCAGGTCCAATGGCGAACATATCAAAGCCCTGATGACGAAGAAAGTCCGCGATCTCGTCAGGAGCAAAATTAGGGAGATGATCAAGGGCGGGTTGATCTCCGAGGTCGTCGTCAAGAGCAATGACAAGCCAAAGTACCTGTGGCGTCAAGATGCGGATAACTTCCTTGGACAAGCGCCCCGGAGGGATTGGTCGCTCAGGGCGAGTAAGCTTCTAGCTCATAAAAAGGCATCAAAAAGGTCCAGGGCATCGCACAAGTCCAAGTCTTCTCAGAGAAAGCCATCTTCTCGAAAGATGCCATCTTCTCATGCATCAGAGACCAAACAGACCGTGCACGGGACGCAAGTCAATGGTCGCAACATTGGCTCACATGCCATTGTCAATGGCTCGGGCGGTGTGAATATTGGGCCTCATAGTTTCCATATTTATCATCAAGGGCAAAGTGATGATGAGGATGAGAGCGTTGTGGTTTACGAGGAGAGCGTGGACGATGATGTCAGATACGACAGAGAGAGCGACGAGAAGAGTTACGATGATGCCTCCTCAGTTGCCAAGTCTGAGATCGAGGATGAAGACGATAAGAAGGACATCGTTATGATGGATGCTCCCATACCGGTCAGAGTCCCACTGGACAAAGCAGTCGTTATCAACAACTGCAACCACGCTTGTTTTCGCGGTTGTAACCACAACTGTCTTGAATCCTCACCTCGAGAGTCGTCCCCTTTGGACTCTCCAGCTCCCCATACCCCTTCCTCTCCAGCGCCATCTCCGATCAACAGCCTAGCACGTAACCCTACACCTCCTCCCACCTCCAGTCCCATCAACCTCCACCGTCTCTCAGCAACCGTCCCCTGCCCAGACTCTATCGCGCCCGAAGATTCCATTTCCGTCGCACATCTGACCATCCCGCGCCGCATCCACAAGACGCGCACAGCAATTAACGCAGAGGAACTACGTCGGCACGTGTCTTGCTTTACAGAGCGGGAGCTTTTTCAGGCTGTTGATCATCTCGGCCAACTTCTCATCGAGGAGGCGACTGAGCGGGCGAGACTGAGTGGCGTTGAGACGGAGGGCTTGTATGCTGGCACGAATCAGTATTTGGACTACCTTGATGTTCTCGCTGCGGTTATTGATGATCGATTGGGCCTTGGTGTAGGGGAGGGGATTCTGGGACTTTCTTGGTGGTGGGTTGAGTTGTAAACTGTTGGAGGTGGTTCCTGTTGGTAATTTTGATCGACATGGTTTCGTGGGCTATGGTTCTTGTGCTTGTTCGTATTTGGCAATGGTACACATGTATTACGTGGGGTGGTAACGATAGGTTATTCTTTGCCTAATAAAGATAAATTTTACTGCACTGGATACTGATATTATGTTTGACTTTAGTTAGGTGCGGTGATGCCCAGTAATATCTGATCAGATAGTAACTTCTTCACACCGAGAATATCTCAAAGCCAAAGAATATGGCCTAAACGGACAACATCTGATCCAACTTGCTCAATCAGCCACCTTCACCTTATTCTCTCCTAGTTTCTCCTTGCTCATCAGTTGAGAATTTTTGGTCGCTTTATCATGTCACCCATCTAAAGACACGATGATGGCCTCTTTCTTCTTGCGGTCTCTCATTTCAGACCCCTTTTTATCACACGGCTTGTCACGCCTGTTGCCATCCGATCTCATCTTCGTAACCCGACCTAAGTGACCTTTCAAGCTGTTGCTCAAAACTCTCGCTGCCTTCTTATCGCGGTTATTGCCAACCTTTGCTTTCTTCTTTGGCGGTTCTCGTTTCTGCTTCATCATGTCAGCTCTAGCCTTCCTCTTAACCCAGCACCACTTACATTCTCAGCCAGCTTCATACTGTCCAAACCCCCCGTGATGTCATCAAGCCGACCAGCAACCCTCTTCTTTTCAAACATTTCGTTAAACCACTCCCCAGCCACTTCACCACTCTCAAACACATACCCATCGGCGCCCTTCAGGCCTTCAGCCGTCGGCAAAAGAACACCATAGTCAACAAGTCTGCGCTCCATCCACCTGACGGTATTCCTGAAAGCACGGATAATCACACGCTGGAAGTTCCAGCTGCTGCCGAAGTGAAGGTTGCAGTGCTGCAGTAGCGTGGCCAAATGTGGTTGAGCTGGGTCGATGAGATGCGCGGCGACGCTGGGTTTTGGCGGGGTTGCGAGTTGGACCAGGGCTAGGAGGATGTTGCCGCGGATGGCAGTGCAGAAGTGCACGAGGATATGCTTGACCTTCTGCTCTTGTTTGAGATAATCGTTCAGGCTATGGCCACAAATTGAGGCGGGCGAATTACTGGGACACATCTTGAGGATAAGTCTTGTGTCTTGCGACGACAGTCGGGCTGGAAGGACAGCGGTGCAGGATGTGTCTTGACGAAGAAGAAGTATCGCTCATGTGTCTGGAGAGTCTTTTGTCACATGAGAAAAGACAGAAGCGGTGAGTGAAGTGCAGGTTTACGTCACGTCAGGAATATTCTTTGTCTACCTCTAATGGTGAAGTTTAGATGTCCATGTTAGTACCCGTCTAGACCAGCAACAATGAGCGCGACTGCAAATAATTGTCATTATGGGGTACCTGAGCTCGGCAGTAGTGATATCTTTGCGCTCATCGTTAGTGATACAATTTACCTTGAAGATGGAAGCTGATCATGAGATTAAACATGACTGAAGATGATGTGATTACGCCACTATCTATTCTCCCATGAACACAAAGTGCACAATAACAACAGAAACCCTCATTCCCGACCTCATTCAACCCCCATCCTTGCCAATAAGCGACGAAGTCGTCGCAAATTCTCATCGTTCAAACCCCCATCATGACCATTCCCACCCTGTCTAGCCCGTATTCTGATCCGCTCCTCCCGCTTCTCCAGCCGCCTGATCTTCTTCTCCTTCTCGTCAAGCTCCTCTGTCAACTGATTGATCTGTAAAACCTTGTCGCCGTTCTGAGAGGCCAGTGTCTTGTTGATTGATCTGAGATGCAGTTCCCGAGTAGCTGTTTTGTCGGCGCTTGCTTCCCATTTCTCACGATCTTCTGCGGAACGTGCCAGCAAATTCCTCATTTGGTCCAGCTCTAGGTCTTTTGCGCGGATGGAAGCCTCAAGTTGCTTGGCTTCTAGTTCCATCACTCTGGGTCTTACGACTTGGGACTCTTTTGGCTGGGACATTGGCTCACCTGGAGGTTTCTTCGAGCTTCTCGTCCTCTTGGTCGTGGAGAGAGCAGCAGTAGTGGAGCCGGTTTCGTGGGTAGACTCCTGGCCAGCCAAGTCGACTTGAGCATCAGATTGTACCTCAGGCGCAACCTCAGTTTCAACAATCTCAACTTCAACAACCTCAGCAGCCTTTCCTTTCACCATCATCTTTGCGTTCTTCCGGAAAGCCGTAAGTGCTGTCGACAAGGAACCGCGTGTCGATGTCCACTTTGGGGGGTAGACTTCTTCGCCATCAACAAGTTCTTTGTAACTTGGTTCCAGAGCATTTGCAAGTGCAACGTCTTCATCCATGAGCAGGTCTGCATAATTGAGAGAGCCTGACTCCTGATGTTTAGCATGTAGACGCTGGATCTGGCGAGCGCGCTGACGGGTCCGTTCTGGGACTGAGTGGACCATGATGATTGGTGTAGGAGGTGATGAGGACCGATGTTGATGTGAGAAATGAGACTCTGTGAAGTGTGATGTGAGGTCTCAAGTTGTAGGTGAGGTCTACTGTGTGGGATTCTATGAGCGAAAAAGAGGAAGTAAAAGTCTAGCTATACCCAAAAAATATTCCTGGAAGAGGGAGTGGATGCCGGATGACGCCGCTGGACTGAAAAGGCTCTAAAAAAAAAGAATGTACCCGGTATGTAGCTCAAGGAGGGAATAAATATCTTTAACCGATCTGGAAAGTCGCTGATTGGGAAACAAAATTACAGCCAATCCTCTGTTCCATAAAGACTCTTTATTGCCCAATGCGGTGACTGAGGGGCTTAATTGATGGAAGACAACAGCACAAAGACTAGTTCCAGATGTTGAGGTGACGTAGTGGCTCCAGAAACAAAAGACTCCAACAGAGTGTTCTTGTCAATGAATTGGAGGATGATTGTGTCTACCCGACATGTCTTTGAGAGACCTAAGTGAATGCAGAAATGACAATAAACAAAAAGCATGTCAAAACAAATAGGGTGCTTTCTATTGACAGCGGATGCACGGTTGTCAGTTAATGTGGATAGATCGTGACACGCCTCTCCAAACTGTGGACACCTGGATATCATGGCCTTGGTGGCTTCACCGAAATGTGGCGGATTCTTTGTCTGTATTTGTTTGATGCGGCTGTTTGAGAAGATGCAGGGTATTCCATTGCTTTGAGACGCCTAGCCAATGCATGAGTAAGGTCGCTAGATCATGCGCCCACTGTTTGATGCAAATCAGGTGCAATTTTCGTTATCAAGAGAGCGCTTTGGGGTAATGCCATTGCCTTTGCCAAAGTTGTGTTGTGATGTCTAGTGATGCTGTGGGTATTACACGATCTAGATGGGTTGATGACAGAATGTACAAGAGTCTCAAAGCGACCCCAAGTAGACTACCAACTTCACAGCTTGAGCTCAAGCCCACGCATCCTCCTACAAACCATCCCAACCCTCCTCATCATCGAACCAAATTTCCCCTTTATCCCATCTCTCCCCACAAAGCCCCCCCAACACCTCGCCGACATTCCTCCCCCCCTTAAACTTATCATCATACACCCGCCTCACCGGCGCATCAAGCAGCACAGCGCCAACCTTGTACCACGTACGCACCCCGCGCCTCGCCTCTCTATACGTCGGCGTGTCTCTATCGTACGTCCTGAGGATCTCGTGGAAGCCTTCCGTCGCTTTGTCGAGCTGCGCGAGGATCTGAGCCAGCAACGACCTGATGTCTGGATCGTCGGGATGCGGCACATTGAGGAACGTGTACAGGTTGGGCGGATGGTCGAGGTATTTCCGGTCGTATCGTACGAGGAGTTCGTAGGTAAGGCAGATTCGGGCGGTTGAACCTGCGTGTCTTACGATGAGTATGGATTGGAAGAGCTGGCGGGACTGATACCTGAGGGACCTTGCATGTGGCCGCTGACGAGATGTTCGGGCAATTTAAACTCGGGAGTGGTTCTGAAAGGGATCATGTAGCCACCGATGGCGAGGGCACAGGTGGCTATGGCACCGAGAATCCATTTCATATGGTCAGAAGACATGCTCAACAGTTGAAGAGTGATGGACAGGAATGGATGCTGCATTTCAATGTCACGAACAGGCCAAACAGCAAGTAGTCATGTGACCTTTCTTTCAGCCAGCCATTGATTGCATCCTTGGATATTTCCTGGCGTTTGTTGGTGTGACCCAGTTAAAGTGGCTTGTTTCAGCTTCCCGACAACTCAGCACGTCTTTACCAAAGATGGCAAGAGAAATTGCTGTATGTTTCATTTCGAATTCAGGAAAATCTGGAGGACACAAGACGCTTTCGCAGCCACCTTGACAATTTGATCACAGTGATTTCCGTCACCCGTCCTTTATTGGTATAACACATCCCCATCCCACCGCTGCCTTTCCCTCCACCACCATTCAGTCATTCATCAAGGGTGATCAATCACATTTCACCAGTCCTTACGCCCATCTACAAAACAATTTCCCTCTCTTTCGTCTCCTTCAACTATTCTCTGCTTTTCAAACCATCACTCATCATGACATCTCGTCACCTTCTCAGCCCCGGCGCCGAAGTGGACGAAGGACGAATAAATCGTCGCCTGACGCGTCGTCGAAAGAAGATGGGACTATCACCACTCTCGCGATCAGAGCCTGGCTTGCCCGAGACGCTCCCAGGTCAAAGGCCGCAGCAAAAACTCGCGCGTTGTCTAACTCTCCAACGACAGCGTCTTCCAGAACCTATAAAGAGTGTCCTCAAGTCACCCATCTCTTCCAGAGCCGTCGCTAAAGCTCATTTGAAGTTTGAGAGTGTTAAAAAAGAGGATGGTATTGGTGACCAGACCGTTACCTATGCGTTGCATGATGATACGGACATGGACTTTCATGATGAGGACATGGATTCTCATGACATGCACAGAGATGGCGCTTTTGACCCTCGTGTTACATTGTATGGAACCCAACATCAACAACCGGATGCCACCGTGGCTGCAAATTCCGAGACCACCAGCCAAGTAGAGCTACAGGTAGTTCCTCACGACAGCATCAGCCAAGCCCTCAGCCAGTCAGCCAATTCTATCTTTGACATCTTCCACAGTGGTCTCAACCTCGCCATCCAGGCACTCATCTTTATGCAGATGCCTTTCAAAACCACACTCGGTCGATGGGTTCTCATCATCCTCATATTCAGCATCACAGTCATTGTCCTTGTCGTCGCTGCCCTCCTTGGCACATACATGTTTGGCTTCAATCTCTACTGCTACATCATCAAATACGAAACAGACTCGGCTCCTCTTCAACTTCTACAACAAGCGATGCCTGTATCGATGGTCAGCATCTGCACCCCCGTCAGAGCCGGACCTCGCAATGCGTATTCCTCCGCTCTGCCTAGATACGACCCTATCAACTGGAACCCTCAATCCCCCTCCATGTACAAGTTCCTTCGACGGGTCTTTAGCAATATGGAGAACAGCGAACTTATCATGGCCCAGTTCACCGAACCCTTCAGAGATACGTATAAAGAAGGATTGGACGAGGCAAGTCAGCTTGAACATGAGTTTCTCGCCCAGCAGAAGGCTCTCTGGAACGATGCGAATCACTACATCGAGAACTTTCCCTATAACGAGCCAAGAACGAGCAGAATCTTGGGATATTTGGGTTTTGTCAACAGAGGTCTTCTCGACCAAGCGAGGCGTCTGAACCTCGATCTCACAACCATGCTAGCCAACGCACGAATCCAAACTCGCTCGTTTCACGACAAGTTATACCCTCAAGACGTCAACACCGGCATATCCCGAAAGCTCTTCAGCAAAGAAACCCAGCAACACAAAGCCAAGCTAGAGCGAATCATCGGAATGATGCCCCAGAACGCACAGCAGGGCGACCTCTACGATCAATCGGTCATTTGGTCCGCTGCCAGTGAAGTCGCACACGATATGCTGCAGAATAGGGTGAGGAAGCTGGAAGATGATGGGATCTGGCTGCGCGGGACGTTGGCTACGCTAAAGGGGAATTGCACCAAAGCAAAGACGTATTGTAAGGATCGGAAGAAGCGCGTGTGTGAGGATTTTGCACTGGATATGGTTGAGGGGGCTTTGGGGGCTGCTCAGGTGTGGCGGGCGAGGTTGAAGAGTCATATTGTTCAATGTGGGAGATAGAAGCTGTGATGGGGGGATGGAAGACGGGCTGATGGTTAAATGTCTGCTTCTCGCGCAGTTATGTCATCGAGATAAAATAAATAACATTGTATGAAAAAAAGCACATCTCATAGACACTCTTCAATATCTATCTATTCCACCACCTAGACCCAAACCACCTATCCTTCGCCCCCTCATCGCCCGCTCGCCGCCCCCAATCCTTCCCATCACTCGGCCTCGCCGGCCTTACCTCAACATAGGACTGACCAGCCTCGGCATCCATATCAACCTGCACACCCAACATCTTCCCCCGTATGGCCACCTTACTCAACTCAGCCAGCGTATCGTCAGCAAGATGCCAATGCGTCACTATCTGCTTCTTCACGACAAGTCCGTCCCACTTTGTGCTCCAGGGGCGATATATTGTTTTTGCTGTGGTGCCGTTGTTGATCTGGATGTCGTTCCAGAAGGCAATTTGTTTGGTGATTTGGGGCTCTATTCTTGTGAGGTCATCGATCCCGCGCTTGACGTACAGAATGATTGAGTCAATCAGTCTGAGTATATGCGACCGGGAGAAGTCAATTGCGTCGAGGGGATCATCGACCCAGTCATGCTGGCCCATCTGGGGTCTGAGATTACTGTCGACGTCTGCAAAGATGGGCCCAACTTCTTGGTCGATCACTTGCAGGATGTCATTGATGTGAACAAGTGACTGCAGCGCAGCTCGATTATCATCATGCTGCATCTGCCAGAACTTGAGGATTGGGGCGATGACCGTGTGTCCATCCACAGACGCATTGATCGCATGGGATAGAATGTGCGGACTCATAGCTTGAATAAGAGTATCCGTGGCAGCATACAGATCTCTGAACTGGTTATGCAATGGCCTGAATGCAACATCGCACCGCGCCATGCGCGCCATGAGACTGCGACTTGGTCCCGGAAGGGAACTCTCTTGCCAGATATGCAATCCTGTCTTGATCTCGTACATCTCTTCCTGGAGACCTCTGATGATGGAAAAGGGCGAGATGGGCATGAGAGGGTTGTGCGCGAGCTCGTATAATGTTCTGAGCGGAATCAGACGCTCCTCGTAGTCGCGGTAGATGAGGCTGATTGGCTGCGCAAGTTCATACTCGGCTGTTTCTACAGTTGTTTGTGACGTGAGCCATACTGGCTGGCCAGTGGCGAAAATTAAAACGACGAGAGAGAATAAAGCAAATGCAAACGTGATGCTAAAGAAGCGTCGTTCGCGTTGAGGAGAGTCCTCGGTTTCTGTATCTGATTGAGACGTGTACTCAAGGCAAACGAGGTTTGGTCTGTGAAGTTCTTTGGCAAGAGAAATTATCGCCGTATCTTGCACCAAGTGTACCACAACATCTGGGCCGGGGCGCCAATTGGGATGAACACAGAGATGCAGTGTATATGGGTTCTCGGGTGTATCGGCGATCGGGACTGGGAGGAGGAGACTGTAGCATTCAGCAGCCTCCTGTTCAGAGATGTCGCTTTCGTTTTCGCTTTCGCTTTCGCTATCCAGACTCTTTGGAGGTTGTCTGGACAAGGGAGAGGATGGCGGAGAAGCTTCTCGTATGCGACATCGCGGCGTTGAAGGGGCGGAGACACTGTTGCGAAACGTGGATCGTAGATAATGTTGCGGCATCTCAGCCAAGCGTCTTTGTTGAAGTGTGAGTGAGGGTGGATGAGTTAGGGAGAGAAAAGGAAATATGCGTGCGATGATAGAGGATACAAAGAGAAAGTAAAAGATGAGGGGAGATTTGGCTCGCCATGCTGATGGGTGAGCATGTTTGTGTGTTCTGTTATTTTCTTTGTCTGTTTGTTAGTCTGTTTGTTTGTTTGCTTCACAGCTGAGGCTGATGACGGGGCGGAATTATTTCCGCCCGACTGTGATCGGTGGTCGGGAATACAAACACCGATGTCGATTGGCTTCGTACGAAAAGTTTCAGTCAGCGACATTTGATGAAAAAGAGTGCAAGTAAATAAATCTCAAGTGAAATGATAGTATCTTTACACACAAGCGTTGTCTAAGCTTTGGATCCAATTTAGTGTGGATTGATCGAAAGTTGCGGTCCTGAGTTACTTTTACAGGGTAGCCCAGTATTAACCAATCGAATCGTGGATTACTCTGGCAATGTAGTTTCGCCAGACGGTTTCGCTAGCTCTAGCATACCGTACTGACCATGTTGAGAGTAAACTCTATTAACATGTTTCATGATCAACTTTTATTGGTAAACCCAGTCACTCTAGGCTTAGTTGTGATGCAAATACGGAGTACAGATCGCTGAGATCATGGATCAAGCACGGGCCACAGTTACAGTCGACTGTGATCGTGGCCCTTGCACAGCTTTTGGGGCCCTGTAACGATAAGAGACGTCACAATGTCGCAAACCGCAGACAAAGTATTACCAAAGCACACAAAGACTTGTGTAACCGAACGATCAACGATAAGGATGGCCATCATTGGTGTTGCAAGGTACACTACACTAATACCAAAGCAGGGCAAGACAAAGTCTCAAGCCCAAAAGGGAGGGACAAAGCCCTATGAAATGAACCAGTACTGGCCAACACAAACATTGGGAGAGACAAAGTCTCAGCGGTACAGAATACCAGTCAGGCAGACCAGAGGACCAGAATACGTTAGAGACGATGTCTCATGAGGTACGTAGTACCAAGTCTCCAAAATTGGAGATACCAAAATTGGCGCGGGACCGAGTCCCAAAAGTCCCAAAATTGGGGGAGACATCGTCTCATGAAGTACAAAGTACCAGTGCTCCAAAAATTGGAAAAGGACAGAGTCCGAAGGGAAATGCAGAGACAGAGTCTCAAAACCCAAAACTAGGAAATAATGTAGAGATAAATCTCAAAAACCGACGTCAGTCGGTGGTGGACAATGTCCAAGAGCCCAAAAGTTGGGGAGATAAACAACAAATGCCAAGACACCTCAGATAGTTCCATAACTGGAAAGGATAGCATCAATAGAATAAAGTCCCATAGGAACAATGGTCCAAGATTAGATACAATTCTCATAATTGAGAAATTGCGAATTTCCAATAATTTGGAGAATCGTGGAGATGAGTGATGGCCAATTTCCAATTTGGTAGGAAGATTTGGTCGAAGACTGCGAACCCAAAATTGGGAGGAACAGACTCACTCGCCAGAGGCGAAAGCAACGCTTCAAAATTGAGCATCGCGCGATACCGACGAAGCGGTTGGAAAAAGAGAGGAGGGAATTTCTTCCAGATTGGATTAGAAGGATTGAAATGGTAGATGATAATTCACATGAGCTTCCGTCCATCATCAAAGACACTACACACATAAAAGGACTGGATATAGGCTACTCCAATTGAACAGCTTCTTAGTTACAATATCAGCTTAGTATCACTCAGATCAAAAGAGTGGACTCCCATTGCTTCAATTGAACATCTTAGTTGCCATATCATCCTCATGTTTTGAAAGCATTCGGGCATACCGATACGACCGACATGGATACGTCAAAGCTCTCGTGCAGAAATTCGGTCATTCATTTCATACCTCAATGACAGGAAGCATGACGTGGCGTCTGTCATTCAGAGGAGCTACGGACCTGCAGGTAGGAATGCATGATAAGACAAAGAAACAACTAGCTAGCTTGGAATGGCTTATCTCCTGCAGAGTCTCATGGTATCAGGCTCTCAGTATTGGGTCAAGGATAAAGCTTCGCTGGCTCCCTCCCTGATCGCTCTATCTCTTCCTCCTATCATCTCGTATTTTCCCACTTTGGCCAACCTTACAACGCGCTCACACTCCATCTGATTACATCCCACCATGTGTATCGACAACAGTCCAACGCAGTGCTGCGGAATACCCATCAGTACATATCAATCCAGCCCAAAGCCCAAAGTCGAATTTTGCACAGATATCCAAGGCACTATCCTCAACACCCTTCTCCACCGTGCAGACCAGACCCCAAAACCTGCCCACAAAGGCACCACTAGACCGCCCTACGACAAAGAGATAAGCAAAGACCCAGTCCATTACTGGCCTCTGGTGGAGAGGTGCCGTCTCAAGCACAAGAGCGATGTCTATAAAACCATCATTCTCCCTGCATTTCGCAACCGCATTAAATTTGTCCTGCGCGTCGCTATGGGCCATGGGGCTCTTACTCACAGCAAAGACGACGGATGGCTGCGCGGTCTGAAGGCGCTGTCTGATCGAGACGCTGGACATTGGCTTCAGTAGAAGACCAGTGCTGCCGATATCCCCAGTCCTAGTATTTTCTCAGAAAAAGGCGCGATGTTTGAGACACCCAGGACGCACAGAACGCAGAATATCCTTGATGCTGGAACACCGAGGAAGACCCCAACATCTGTGAATGCGAGCTATACTACGCCAAATTCGCAGAGAAGTCTTGGTGCTTCTCGTTGGGCGAGTTATACGCCGTCTGATCGGTCACAGAGTCAGCTTGACTCGATGATTCCGCATCTTGGTCGTTTGTCGTTGGCCGATGAGGACAAACCGCCTTCTGCATCGCCCAAGACTTCTTTTCCGGGAGGGTAAGTACCCGATATTCACTACTCAAGCCCAATAACCCACTAACTCGGCTCAGAAAAACCCTCTTCCCGCAACAGAGCACCAATGCATCTCCTCCCCAACAAACTCTGTTCAGCAGCCCTCGCAACTGTGAGTCTCCAAAGCAGACTCTCTTCGGAAACTCTCGCACCGGTGGTTTGCACCAGCAGTCCGGCGTCGACGAGTGGCGGAGCCAGGTTGCCGAGTCTACGATGCGTCCTGCGGCGAGAAAGAAGCAGTTGCAGAAGACGCTTGAGAGACTTGGACAGGAGAAGCAGGATCGGCTGAGGGAGATCAAAAGGATTGCGGAGCAAGAGGCCAAGGTTTGGGCTAGTATTTGAATGGTGTGCTGTCTTGGTGCGAGAAACGTTTGGGGATGCTACGGTGGACGGGGATTAAAGGTATCTGGTTAGACTTTTTTGTTTGAGTTTGTGGATTTTGTAAATGGGAGTTATGTATTTAGACTTTGTCGATATCGATTCCTCTTGTGTTGCCTATGTTTTGTGTGTGGTGACCTTGCTATGCTCTTGAAGTATTGGGTTTTGCAAATTCCAGCTACATGCTCGTGAACTCTGTGTGGGAAGAATGACACGTTGGAGCTAGATAGGTCACAGTCCCAGCAAAAGGCACTATCGCTAGGATACAACATGCAGTATAATTTAAGCCTTGAATGATACATAGTATGGTTAATGTCGTTGAAAGATTTGGAAAGCCTAAGCTTAATAAAGTTGAAGGTTAAAGCAAAAAAATACACACTAGCTCTTCTACCAACCAATAGCAATAATAATAATAATACATAGAACTGAGGCTGCTATTTTTAACTATTTTATCACTATTTCACATCTTAAATCAAAAAACAAGCCACTTGGTAGCGAAAGTGTATAGAGTGATGGAGTCTCCAGAGCGGCGCTGAAACGCAATAGTCCGAAAGGAGACAAAGCCCCGGTTGCACTTGAAATTACCCCGCTTAAGTCAGAATAATATGATCTGATTATCAGTTAGTAATAATGTATGGTGTACATGAATCCTTATTGTAAGTAAAAGGCTCAAGCCTGTATGGAATGGAAGTAAATACATTTGATAATTTTGTTACCTTACCAGAATAGGCAGGAGTAATAAAAACTCTGAGCTGAAAAACAACTAGCTAGCTACTGGAACAACGTCAGACTACAAGGGGCTTGAAACACAAAGTGAGGCTTACAGACTCTTGGCCAGGCGGATAGCAACCCCGACGACGCCCGTACATGTCCTATGTGTGGTTGCAAACCTTCAGGCTTCACACCCATACGATGCTGACTGTATTGCCACTTGCTCAAGGCATCCAGAGTACAGGGCATAGTCCTACTGCAATATAAAGAGGACTTTTTGATCAATTCAATCGCCTGCTTCAAGGCCCTCATATCACAGATTCTTACTCTATTAAACTATCTGTATCGGACCACACGGAAATCCTTCATCCGCTTAACAACTTCAAACCCCATCAACACTGTCCTCATCACGTGTTACGCTATGGTCGCTCTCTCCACCATATACTCTTTCAATTTAACAGGCTAAAATTCCCGCAGGACCCTGATGACTTCGGACGCTGTCACGTCCACAATAGAATGCGAGAGAGAAAGCCGCATCTTGAAGACAATCTTCCAATTCAGTTATGTCTTCTATGCAATCGAAATTTCTGCGTCGACCACAAAGGGAAGCAGGAGGGCGTCTGCGAGATCAACCATGAGACCTACTACCGTAACCATCCGGACAATCGGAAGTACTTATATCGAAGTTATGAGGATTGGAAGAGGGATCATGATCAGAAGATGACTGATGAGATGTGAGGGTATGATGGGGATGGTTGGGATGGTTGGGATGGTGGTAGGAAGAAAAGAAAACAGTAGGAAGGCGGAGGTCGAGGCGGGGAAAGACAAAGGCAACAGGTCGGATAAAGGCAGGATGAACTGATACAGAAGATGCCATTCCTTGACGGCCGGCCCAATTAGGCGAAAGTTACCTTTCCCTGGCTTCTTATGGGATGATTTAAGCATGTCTCCACTGATCTGAAATCTTGTATTCCTTGAATCTTACTTAAAAGATAGTAAGGAGATTATATTCTACTGAAGGCGAGACCTACGTTAGACGATCGCTCGTATTCTGTTTTCACCTAGCGCCTTTGACAACTTCGTCGCCTATAAATAACGTTCCACTTCTTTTAAACTCATGCCTGGCACATAAGAATCCTTTGTTGATTAACCGCCTAGCTTTTGACCGTTCAAGATGTACACCCATCGAGCCGTATGCCTGGGGGAAGTTTCTCTTCTGAGCCATGCTATATTTACAACCTTAGTGTCACCTTTTAAGCTTAGCATCCCGATGACCTCAGCTCGAACTTCATTCTTCTCGTCGAGCACCGTATTACGGCTGACATTACCCACCCTGATAGGGTACAGATTATCTCGTAGGGTGCGGGCTCCTGGCTATACAGTTTGTTTCGAGAATGATACGTAGTGGATTGTGTTGAATGGCATCTTGTTCGCGATTACAGTCTCCCAGTAAATATAACTATCTTATGATTACACCCTTATTACGCCCTCGGCTCTATATAACTTTATTCTCTTCTCCTCCATCTCGCCTTGAAGTGTTCTCTTCAAGTCACGACACTCCCGACCGGGTCACTCTTACGTTCTTTACCAAGCTCAACTTGCTTTTTCTCAGTCGTGGCGGTTTCACTCCTGGCAAACAAACTGCTAGAAAGCGCCCCCCTGAACAGGTGTACTTGTCAGATCATCTTCTGCAAACGCCAGCAGCTTGCCAACGACGAACAAGATTGATACAGACCTGCATACATGGTAAGATATCCCTTCAAATTGATGATGAAAGCATCGCCAGTACACTTCCGAAGTCAAGTCAAGCAGAGATCACAAAGACAAACTCCATAGAACTTGCGATAGAGTCCTGCGGCCAGAGACTTTCTTTCGTCTTGCCTCCGACTCATTCATCTTTATCACCACTTCGCCGTCACCTTTTACCTCTCCGAGAAACCGCGCTCTACCCAAAAACGATTTGTCCAAGTATTGGCATGGTGTTATTCCATGTTCCCCTACGACGCTCTCATCCGACGACTCCAGTCATAACAAGCTACTTACATGCCGCGACCAAATGGATAGGAATACAACGTCGACGTACACCACAAACAGTCGATGAGACACCGATATCCTCTATCCAGTGCTTATTCCATCCCAACAAGCATAACAACAGGCACAACCTCCGGTAAAAGCCAACTCAACCAATACCCTAGATCGACAGCCCAATCGTAGTACCCCACAGCGAGTATGCGTTGTGCTAATGATCCATACCATCGAGGAACTGAATAGAGAACGGCGCACCATAGCGGATACCTTCAATAGTTCAATACTGCTTACTTCAAAGAGAGATGAGGTTTTCCGTTATGCAGTACACATGACATCAACGGAGCAAGTCCATTTAGCCATGCACCACTGAACGCATTGACCGACATATACACTTACCAGCACGACATACCACTTCCAAACTCGGCGCCAACAAAACCCCGAATGACGCCTCTCCTCTTCTCTACTCTGTCTTACGGTCCCTCACCTCTATCGCATCAAGCTCCAAGCTCAGGTCAACATCTCGGGGCTAAATCTCAATGCCCATAGAACATTTCATAAAAGATTCGTCGTCGCCGTCAACTAAATTCTTACTTTAAAAAGAATTACGGATAATCCTTGGCCTTTTTCTTTCCTTTTCAGAGCCTACGCCGCCATTTCCAACCTTGATAGTCGTCGGTACCTTCCAGCAATTCGGGTCGAGTCGAACGAAAGACAACACCTTTCGCCAAACCCTTCCCCCATATGACGATGCCTAGCGGCTCATTGCCTTTATAGCTCTCGACTCGAAAACATCTTTCATTAGTATGTCGGGCAATAATTCAACCATCGTATATCCCATCGTTCCAGCAAATGAAGAAGATCCACGATCTCGTATTAATGTCATGATTAACATCTTCAACGCTGGCCTCTCATCTCGCGCTGGCGGCAAGCTAGACAGAGGCTTATACCATGACATATTCACGGCCTACAAGCTCGTCCAGGACTATAAGATCATGCATGGCAGGCAGATCTCGAGACCCCTCACTGATTCAGAGAAGCGGGAGGGTCTTAATGGCAGCTCGCAAATGATCACTGTTCCTTTGTAGGGCAACAAGTTCCGAGAGCTAGACATGGTCTACGACGAAGGTGGAACCACATACATCGTCGAGGCCAAGAACACCAAGACTGTTGATCACAGTCAGCTTTAGCCGAACGTCCAGTTGGCAATGCAAGTCCAGAGAGCCTTGGTGTATGCAATTGGCGGAAAAAATGACCAGGAAAGAGCTCTCAAAGAGGCGTATAAGAAGCTCTAAGCTCAAGACCTGTCTAGTAGTACTGGACACTTTCCTTCTCTGAGTGTCCTACGAATCCCGGACAAAGTCTCCAACATCATGTCTGACAATACGCCGGTGAGTCTACTGTCACTTTCATTCACATTTCAGGTTTCTCAGTTCAATATAGCTGAGGTCACCGGGGAGTTTGATCACGAGGAACGTGGGTTCTCGCTATTTAGATAGGGTGGAGTGGGGGAATAAGTGAGGGTTGCCCTCGCTCTCGAAAACAAACAGACCAAAATCCCGACACATTTTCGCACTGAACTATGACAATTATACTACATCTCAATCCAAGATTACTTTTTGATGCCTACCGGACTCCAATCAGGCCCTAGAGTAACGGGAACTACCGCTTCATCTCCAAGGCATTCGTAGACGCGAGTTCCATGTAGATCTCATAAGAAACCAGAAGTCTCTCCAATACACTCTTAGCAGATCATCAGTCATGAAGCTCGAAAACCCTTGTTCGCATTACAAGTCATCAAACACAATATCCTCACCAACATCAATCGCTATCGTTGTGTCCTAAGAACTGCTTCTTACTAATCCCTCTCCGTCCAGCTCAACTCCCGGCGCGTCCATTCTCAACCTGTTACTGCACAGAAATCTGTTGACGCCCTACACCTCGCAATGTCTGATCCTTGGGTTTAGTCTACGACAAGGCTTGCCGTCGCAGTAGCTGTTAGCAGAGATCTAAGATTGTGCCTGAGACAACAACACTACCTCTCATTAAAGGCTTTTGGTAAGTTACCTATAGCCTTGTTTTTCGATAAGTATAATGCGGTCTCTTGGAACTTTACTGAACTAAGTGACCGTTTTCAAAGCCCTCCATCTATCTTCTTGAAGCTTAACGATATATTCCCTCTTTTCCGTAAGCACTGAACTCCCCACTCCTCCCACCACTCCTCCCACGAAGCACCCTCGATGCATAATAATAAGTCGTCTCCTTGTCAAGATAAATCATTCTCTTCTCTACTCCACTCCAAGTCTAAAGTGCCGAGCCTCTTGTCGTGACCTAAAGTTTCTTCTACTGACGGAGCGAGACCATGTGCATCTAATCATCCCTAATAGCTTCGCGATTACAAACAGCCTGCATAATAACAGCACTCGAACTATAGTTCAATCCGTATATGTCAACCCCCCCGCATAATTCAAGCGGCCTAAGAGGCACCCCAACAATCACAAGAGGGAGCAGAGCAAGAAACGGAGTAACAGCTAACCGCAAGCCCCCCCCCTTCCACCAGTGCTGTAAGTCTTTGGGTCACGATACAAGATAAAAGACATTGTATGAATCCAAGCCAATTGTCATACAAGATAGTTACAACAGACACGATAATGTGCTCGAAATCGGAGCCTGTGGTTGGGTCCCGAATGATAAAGCGGACAGAATTTGGAGTAGCGCCATAGCATTTCAAAGGCAATACGAATCGAGCGCGATTGACATGATCTTTGAGAAGTGGCCGATAACGCGCTCCCTGGAGCCCATATAGATGGGGATTCATCCCTACTCCATCCCTGCAGTAGTTAACAGGGATATTGTATGGGCATTTTGCTTTACTTTTACTTTCGAGTGATCGGTCATACATGTATTGGGCTGTGATCGCTGCTTTGGTTCTGATCAGTCCCACGGCTCTGGAAATGTCTTTAATCTCAGTCTGTTCACTATTGTGAACGGCTGTCCTAACGCTTATCGAAGACATGCTCCTCTACCCAACGATCCGACACCACGCCGAGCATCTCTCCATAATAGCCCAAACGTACATCCTACCCGACAGTTCGTCTAGGCAGTCTTCACTCAACAACGATGCTCTTTCAGGTCTGTTCTAGCCATCGGCGACAACACCAACAAGCTATTTACTTAACGGATGTGGAGTCTTCTTGAATACCAAACATGTCATTCCCTGCGAATCCTACCTTGACACATCCACAGCTAGGGTCGCCAGACATACGGGTAACAATCAACTTGTTTACGAAGGTGGGCTGTTAATATTTAGATGTTAGATAGTAATAGAGCATACGACCACAGCATTTCCTGGCTCCGAGAGGCCATCCTTTCCACTCCTGCGCGATGGGTTCACCCCAGGAGTAGTGTAATGAGTCCTTGATGCGTAGTAAGTATTTAGGGCAGCTAGGTCCAGTCTACGCCTACCCTCTGACCTTTGAGCTTGTAATAACTTGTTATGGGAACTGTTGATGTTTCTGACAGTTCTCTTTACCTCCTCTATCTAAGTCGGCCTGATGATATCTGGGTGTTGAGTAATAAGATAAATGGATTGTGTAGTCTCTTTGTTTGGCCTTGTCCTCGCGCCGGTTACACTAGATACTTCCCGTTTAGAAATGCTGTCTCCTTGCCGATCTTGTCGGCGTTGCTTTTTATGGGTTTGTCGTAATCTGCCACTAAAATACCTCGTTATTCGCGTTGCTCTTGTTATTCTTACCATCTACCGACGATAAGTAGAATAGCGAATTTCGCTCGGCTGTAGTAGCCTTGCACCAGCCTTCTTATAGTTCAGGGCCGACTGAGAAGAAGTAAAAATCTTGACTATTAAATAACTCTTGAAACTGGATGCATTTTGGCTATGTGGGTAGTAGGCACTTGCCCTCGGCGTCGGTTCTTATGAGAGCTATTAAGCCTCTGTTATACACTTAGCATGAGGGTGTGCGGGGGGGAAGCCAGCTTCTATGCGTACGGCCGTTCTACGTAGTACGTGTTCATTTGGATAGAGTTTAGTTGCCGTGTGCGATTTCTGCTGCCTTGATTATATTGAGTTTTGCCCTTAGAGGGGATCATTTTGATTGTTGATATCACTGAGAGATTTGGAAAGCCTGAGCTTGATAAAGTTAAAGGTTAAATCGGAAAAAGAAAATACACCCAGCATGACCAAAGAGTATAACATGGGTGGGATATAAAGGCCCACCTCCAAAACTCCTGTTCATCCTGGGCCCTGTAGAAGACAAATATCATATGGCTGACTTCCTTCCAGTGCAAACACCTTCGGTACGGCCAATCTTAACGGCCGTATTCTCCTTCGCTAACCCAGCTCATAAAGCGCGCGTTTCATCCCAAGCGTAGTCCCGATGCACTAACGACCGAGGTATCTCTCTCGCAGACCACACATCCACGAGCTCTCAGTCCAAACGTCACCGCATTCGGACTGTTCTTGGCATGTCGTTAACATACGGCGACTGGCCGAAGGAGTCAAATGGGCGTCCGATCCCGACCTTGGTCTTCGGATCAAATCCCTTTTTGGTATAGATACACTAAGTCCTGCACAGCAACCATGGACGGCTGTTAAGATTGAAACGGCGGTGCAACTTCGGTAACCATCACTGGTTTGGACAATCTGCTTCGAATATCTTTAATGTAGATGATACTTCGCCTGATATCTGGTCTACATTTCTTAACATGTTTCTAGATATCAGATATTCAGTTTAGGAGTAGATACATTTCTAATGAGAAGAAAAAACAACAGATAGCGATGATATTGCCAATGTCCATGGGTCTGGTTAAGTACTGCGACCCAGGAAGGACTATCCTGATCCAGCAGATTACTTGCGAAAAGATCAAGTCCTTCAACTTGCCAAACAACGATTTACAGTACACCACGTCACTTTCTTCCCTAGTCGTGCAGTCCTAGGCGTTATGTGTGTTATATAATCAAATCTTTCTTATTGACTATGTGCGCTTACTCTTATCGAAACTTTGGGCTTGTATGTCTTGCCAGCTGAGGTTTCCTCTCGCTTCCTCACAGACCCCTCCAGACAGCAACAGGCTCGCAATGCCACTCATCGCTAGTTAAGATACGAGTGTAATCGCATATCAAGATCTTCTTTCTCAATATTAAGAGCGTGGACTGGCATGAACATAAAATCTTGTCACACATCCAAAGACGGCATGTTAGTGATTTCTTCCAGATAGAGTATGGACCGTAAAAGCCATGGATTTGTAACTTTGACCTACTCTGATCATACCAAAGGAGTATACTAACCACTCCTGTATCCGTTTGCCAATATGCAATATATACTTCGATAGCCATATGTATGCGATTCTCATACCGACGACGTTGTTCATCTTCGTGGGGTAAATACTTTTACTTGTTCCACGATGCCTACCCTATATGCGAATGACGCGAATTATTTTAGAAGTGTTCTACTGGTGATTGTTCCCACCACCACGTCACGACTCGGTTGTTTGCACCAACAGTCATGAATTGAGGTGAGGCCGCCACAATGGCCAGATCAATTCAAATTGATTTTGAATCATAGTGTGAGGCTCTAGAATATCACTCCTCCTTCTCTGATCCGCGATTTTCCATCATGGTGGCTCTTCACCGACTTTTCATCCTGCCCAAATCCTTCACAGCCTAGACACACCTCCGTTTGGGGACTTAGGTTGTAACGCTTCAAGGTGTCGCGCAGACTTGAAAACCACCCCAAAGGCTTTAAAACAGTCGATCAACATGTATGTAACATTCATTTCCATTTAGGTCTGTTGCGCCTTTCGCGACCCAGCTATAAACTGACAGGACCCTGCATGTTGATGAAGAAACTTTGAAGGCAGGTTGTGTACCACCTAATGATTCCATCAATATGATGAAAGGTGTTTTTGGCTTATCGATGACTAAGAACTATCTGCCTACGTCAAATTTAATTGTTATCGAACCCGTCGAAATTGACCCGGCTTCCAAGTGTTGACACCCTTGACGCCATTGGACGGCAACTCCTTTTTGGCGACGATCCCAAGACAATCCATACAATAGCAAGGACATAGGATATGGGAATTTGGAATGTCGTAAGCATTAAAGAAAGAAGTTCCCCAATTCTGCTGAGTTCATTGTACATGCTGCATGCGTGGATTGCTATTTTTATCAGTGTGATCAATGGTGACCTGGTGGAAACGGCGATCTAGATATTTAAAACATACTCCGCGCAGAGTCGGGTTATGAGTTTTTAACATTTCGCACACGCAAAAAGATGAGACAACAAGTTCTACTTAGACTAATTGATAAGCCCATGGTAGTGAAAATTGATTTCACCATCGCTATTGATTGTGTCCCGGCTTTAAAGTCAGGCAAGCCTGAACAGACCAACAGTGCCCCCCCGTTCCATCAGATTGGAGATGGAATTGAATTGTGAGTGACTCATTTTTCGCGTACGCGTTAGAGATAAGACAACAGGTTATCATGAGCCTAGCCAATGTCCTCCTCATTCTCTGAATCACTTTTCTCATCTCCATTAATTGTGTCGTGACTTGAAGTTGGACAAGCCCACTCAGTAACATCCCCACGCCAGCTGTATGAATTTGAGTTGTGTCGCCCTGACGTGTCGCGCACCAATAAGAATAAGGGTCTTAGCTGAATTAGGCATTCTAAATACCCTGCCAATGTCTCAGACTAATCATTTGCTATTGGTAATCTTGAACTGTTGTCCAAGTTGGAGATGTTTCTCAAGGCGTGACGCACAAAGAGGGACTTGGATTGGAAGTGATTGAAGTGTCGCGCATCAATATGATTTAACATAGTCAGTATTCAGAGAGTATATAACATGTTGGCAAGCTCGGGCAGTAATTTGATCACTTATTGCGGTGCCATCCTACCTGTGGTGATGGTCTGCTTGCGGTTGGTTTCTGCTCAAGACTGGCAAGACTGGGGACTCGGGCTGAGAGCCTTCCACGGGTCGCGCAAGAATAATATCTAGTAAAATGAATATATTGAGGGTAAATAATGTTTTTAAGCGGTCAGAAAGTTGATTGGCCACTTTTATGTTGTCATCCCGTCCTTGATGTTGGTGGTGATCTTCTTTCTCAGAAATGAATATGGGTGACTGGTAAGACTGGGGATCCAGATCGCAAGGTCTTGACGTGTCGCGCAGCTGTGAAATAAATCATGGTGGGTCATCTGGGTCTAAGTGAAACACCTGTGATACCGCATTCCATTCTTACTACCCAGTTGTGTTGTGTCCTGGCTTTGGCCTTGCTGATGGTCGTGGGTGGCTGGCTGGCTGCAGCCATACACAGTCAGTAAGCGAAACTAGGCTGTAAGCTCTGAAGTGTGTAGACCATATGTTGGACAGATCATCAGGCACAACTGTTTAATTCGCCACGTAGTGTTCGCGCAATATCTAAATGAAAGAAAGAATCACTTAGAGCTTGGATGATATATCCCAAGTGTCAGAATTCATTTCCGAAATCTGTGTCGATTATGGCCTGGGTTCGAAGTTGGAGGTTCTTCTCTTAATGGGTATCTATATATTCAACTTGGGGACCCGGGTTAAGACACCCACACACAGGTGTCGCATTGACATGCAAATACGCTGTTATTATCTCTCAAAGCTAAATAGTATGCCACTTTATCTAGAATCATTTTTTGGACGCTGCTGTCAATTGTGTCCTGATGATGAAGCTGGAGGGACTTAGCACGCAACTCCACAGTGAGGCATCAGCACTTCAGGATAGACACTAGGTTAGGCAATACGGAGATGTCGCGCAGAAATGAAATTGACTAGGCATACTATTTGAAGACTCATCGACGTGTCTGACGGATCAAATTGTATTTCTCCTGTGTGATTTAATTATGACCCGGCTCCTAAGTTGAGGCTGTCACCACCAAGGCTGGCGCTTAAGACTAGAAGTAGGACCCAGATTGCTCAACCGCGACGTGTCGCACAGAGATACAATTGATTGAGGATCCTCTTCAAGGAATAATTGGAGTGTGTGATTAATCGGATCTTGTCTTGTCTGTCGAGTTCAAGTACGAACCAGCTCTGACCTCGAGGGTCTCACCACCACGTTTCAAGCTTCAGACACAAAACCCGTTAACAAGAAACTGAGCCACTCGACCACCAAGTGTCGCATACAGATGAAATTAATTATACACACTATCCAAGAGCTATTTGAACTTCTGGATTGATTGAATGTCGTTTTTCCTGTGATTTTCATTTACGACGTGGCTGTGTCAGCTTGAGGCTCTCACCACTAATCTTCCACAGGCGTCTCTGAGACTGAAAGGGAATCGGGTCACTCAGCCACCAAGTGTCGCATCGACATGAAATCAACTAGGTAGACCATTTAAGAGCTTATCAAAGTGCTCGTGTCGTCGTATCTCATTTCTTTATGTGGTTCAGGTATGACCTGGCTGTGAGCGCGAGGCTCTCACCACCAAGTCCCTCCACCAAACTTCAGGCCTGAACCCCTTGACTAGGAGTAAGGTAACTCAACCCAGAAGTGTCGCATTGATGTGGAATTAATTGCACAGACTTTTAAAGGCCTATTCGAGTTATGTGGGCCGCCTTTTGCTTTTCTTCTAGGCGTGATCCAATTGTGACCTAGATATGTGGACTTGAGGCTCTCACGACCAATTCTTCGTCACCACTCTTGAATAGAAAGTAGGTCACTCAACCACCAATTATCGCATTGACATGAAATTAAATATACAAACCCTCTTAAGGCATACTTTATTATCCCTCACTTCAATTATCAGTTTTTCCGTCTGAAACAAGCGTGACCTAGATTCCCATCTCGCCCTAACCGTTGAGTCGTGTGAGGTTGTCGTGCCTTCCTCCTGGACAACTTCGCAGCATTTCCCAACAATTTCGTGACGAATTCTCATTTTCTGAACTCTCAAGTTTCATCATCAACATTGCTGAGCCCGTCGCTTGTCTCGCTTCTTTTTTTCGTTTCTTTCTCTCTTTTTCGCTAAGTCCAATCGCCGATTTGTTCTCCTACCTTTGTCGTTTCGACCACCCGCGAGCGTCTCCCACGACTCTGACTCCGACTTCAGCTCCAATTCCAACTCACCGCATTCCGTCGCATCGAATCGCATCGAATCGCATCGCATCACATCACATCACAATGTCAGCCGTTCCAATTGCCGCTCCCGTTCCCGCCCTCTACGGAACCTCCCAGTCCGTCAAGCAGATCTTATCCAAGATCAACTCCTCCTGCGGGCGCTGGCCCCACGATTTCCTTGGGCAAAAGGCCCCCGAGCAATGGACAAAGGCGTTTGTCGAGAAGCTTTTTTCGCTTGTCACCAATTCGGTGGCAAACAACGAATTTGCAGAGCTGCTGGCCTTCTTGGAGGCACGCCAGAATGCTACCTTGGTGGTGGAGGACTTGGTCGCTGCCCAGAACTGGCAGAACGAGAAGCGCGCCCTGAGGAGAAGCAGCCGTGTGTCTTAGAATGACAACGAGGATTCTCCTGGCTCTCAGCGACAAGGTATGTCAATTGGCTGTCTATTCTCGCCATATCGCTAAGACATTTTCAGAACGAGCGGCTTCACAAATGCTGGGGCAGCACGAGCCCAATGACCCTCGGTTTATGGGACAAACGATATCGTCCAACAACAAGAGGAAGAACCCTTTGCCTCTCGACAACACCCGCTCTCGACCTGCTCCTGCCGAGCCCGGCCAGCCTTTGCTCGACCAATCGGTACGTTTCGCTACACTATGACTACATTCAATTGTGGTAACGATACTAATTGCCTACTATGCATAGGAGACTATCATCATCGACGCCTACAAGCAGCTACTCCAGAATAAGATGGAGAAGCTCAAGGAAAATGCCGAGAAGGACAAGCGCGACCTTCAAGAGTGTCGCCATGAGCTCAACGCCGTCCGAGACCGCCTTCGGGCTTACGATGAGGCTGCTGCCGAAGCACGCATCGCCCTGGCTGAGGCCAAGATCGTCGACCTCCAAAATGAGGTCCAGGCTCACCAGTACTGGCGCAACACCCTGCGCCCAGGAATGCAAGAAGGTCGCGCCCGGGACTACATCGTGACGGCCTGGAACGCCTGCGAAGCAGCACTTTTGGCTGCCGAGCCTGCTCAAGAAGCCGCCGATTTGGAGTTGGCCAACTCCAAGGCCTCTCTGGCAATTCTGCGCACCCAGCGCGCGCAAGATTCGGCTCGAAAGCAAGAGCTGAAGGACAAGGAGGCTGGTATCAAGGCTGCCATCGACAATCGCCCTTCCCCGCAGGGCTACCTGGCTTTGCTGAGGGTGGCTGAAGTGGGTGGAGAGAATATGCTGAAGGCATTTGGGGAGGAGAACCTCCAAACCATTATTGAACGTGCTGAGGAGGAGCTTGGGATGGATCAGGATGAGGAATGAAGGCGAAAAATGTGCTGGAGATGGGCGTTCTTGGTGTTGAGTTTTGTTTTCTTTTCGGGAGTTAGTCTGTGAGACCTGGGCCTGAGGCCAAAGATTACTATGGGTTTGTTCTTGGGACATATAAATTATCACTTACTCGCACAACCTAAATGGACTGGAGAGGGGTGTTCTTGGCTTTTAGATAATTATCCCAGTGCTTGTTTTCGTGTCGTGACTGGAATGCGTACGGTCCACGCAGTGTAGGGGTAGCTCGGTGAGTATCGCCAATGATGTGTAGCAACTCTACGTAACTCAAAACACGATTGAGAAAGTCATGATAAGGCGGACGAAGTGTCTTAAGTAGCCGGGAGAGTCCATAACGTGACAAAAGTAGGTACATTTCGTTGTGCTGAGAGCTGGCGAACACTGATGGATATTTTTGTAACGAGCATATCTATAAGACTACAGGTAGATGCCACTACTTATCATGACTTAATTTAGGTCTGAGATTGTGATTTCAAGGTACTGTAATGCCTGGAAGCTGGGGTCGAGATATCCTCCCAATAAGAGGTGTCGTGGGACACTTAGGCATTTCTCGACAGGCAACCTGAAAATAAGAGATTACACTAATAACACCGCTTATTTTGGTTAGTGGGAGTATTGGAAAGGCAGGCCTAAGATACTGTGATGCCTAGAAGTTGACATCGAGATATCGCCCAAGAGAGGATCGGTATCAGACACTCCACAATGATTCTGCCAATAGTTATCCAATACCATTCGCACTTCGAATGCTGTTTCTAACAGACAACACAAGTTACCGAAATATAGTTTGAAGGATACAAAGTCAGCGAAGGTCACTGTAGAGCCGTGTCCGAAAATATGGGTGGTACGGGACACTCCTCGATTATTCCGCCAAAGGCTACTCAATTACCATCGTACATAACATCCAGAGTCTAGAACTCAAAGTAAGCGACCGAGATATAGTTTTGGAATCATACGATAAGTGAAGCTAGTTGTGGAGACATGGCCTGAATCGAGAGCGGTACGGGACACCGACTACCATTCCAATACTAATTACTTAGTTATTTTTATACTTGAGACCTTTATCCAGGAATGGAAGCAGACGACCTAGTGATGTTTAGAGGCTTTATTGTAGAGATATGGGTTCAAACAGGAGAGGTGCGTTAATGCCCAGCATGGCCACTTCTCAAGCTGCATTTGTTGACGAATGCCTGTCAGCCAAGACATATATACGGGCTTGGACCCCCTGAAAGTCTGTCTGTGACTGATTGCACAATTCTTGGTGGTGTTAGAGACTATTATTTTGATCACGAACCCTGGCTTTCAGATTGGACGTATGCTACTGCAGCCGACTCCCTTCCCCTCTGAAGTCTTCGGTTATGAATTTGTCTCTACTGACATAGGAGGGCACTATCCAGATGGTTTCCCTACGTTAGAAGATCTTAGACCTTTGTACACACATATTCCGCTTTACTGGTATGGTCAAGATATGAGCTGAAATCTTTTACGAGACTTATCTGTTTACGGTACAGGAAAGGCTAAATAATATGGTGTTGAGAAAGATGGTTAAGATCATGATATACTACTGTAATCCGACTAATTCTCAATGGGATAAAGTAGGAAATGCATAAGAAGTAGGCAACGAACCAGACAAAGAAGTTCTTAGCCCTTGACTCTTTATTCCAAACGTCTTTACCTACATCGGAATCCATTGCGGAACTGTGCGCTACGCTCAAGATGCGCTATCTGCTATCAGCCTCACCAGGAGATTCCCTTTACGAGCGAGAAAAGTCAGATACTACGTGCGAGAACCCAGGCTAGGAAGATACTTGTAGCTATGGCTTAGAAGATGACCACAATAGCATTCATAGCTAGATCGATGGGATCCGGGTATTGGATAGTCTTCAAATCTCTGGATACCGGATGCTATTACTCGTTTCTAACTTATCGTGCGGGTATTGCGGTCGACGTAGGGGGTGTCGCCCAGGTTATCTTCACGCCGTTCATAACCAGTAAATGTCTGTAAAGATCCCACGCACGCAACAGTGGCTAGTATTTCACTTCATTTATTGACGATGACGCGCCGTTATCGTAATGTCCAAACAAGCGAGCATCTCAAAGTAATGCAAGGAACCGAACAAAGAGCCAGAAAATACGAGGACTCATATCCATACTCTAACGACCACAAATCCCTCCTGGTAACCGAGAACGGCTTGATTGAGCTCTCATGGGCAATACTGCGAAACATGCCGATGAAGTAGCATCCCGAGGAGCTAAGGAAGCTGCTGTTACCGAGGTCTAGACAGGAATTGATCTAGAACCTGATATTGGAACAAATGTTATGCTATCCTAGATTTGTGGTTCTTAGTTGAGAATGCTCTTAAGAAGGTCTACTGATTCGTTGATTAACTGGTTAGGAATACCGCGTGAAAATCACTGAGTCAGAGTTGTGGTGGGACTGAGAGACTAAAGAAAGAAAGGGTAATATCCGTGCCTATACCTGGGACCGTACGTCATGTATCTGCCTAGATCAATTGGTATCTAATGAGCCTACCATCCTTAGACACAACTGCTGTGGGATGAATGATTGTCATGCGTGCGTAGGGACGGTATCGTCCAATATCCGGGTATTGCAGAATACTCCTCATTCAACGGTAATCATTGGAATGAGGGGTTTCAGGACTTTTGACATCTCGTCCTTCGTCTTCTCCAGCCACAACCGCAATGGAGTCGTACATGTCTAATGGTCGGGATAGGGGAGATGCATACCTCAAACTGTGGCATCGTTTGCGGAAAGGCAAGTGAAGATATGCGCAATTCGAGTACTCTTCAGAACGTGCCTGGAACCAAGTAAATCTCGGAGCCTTTCCATCCGTGTCGATGGTCAAGACTCTGCTGCGACGCGAGATAATACTTAAGGAGACAGGCCAAGTCGTCTAAAGAAACCGATAGCATTGGAAGACTGAAGAATAACCACCTCCTTTACGCGAAATGACTACTGCCTCTATCTTGATAATATCGGCTGTCCACTTGAAAGGTGATAACTTGGGTCGTAGGGCCATCAGTATCCTAATTGATTGTAAAACTAGGATTAAATGACGGGTTAGAGACTATGGCAAAATTATATATGTTTGGTTCATTATGGCATTATCGCTTTGGCCAGTACTCTAATGACCAACATAGAGTGAAAGAGGAGGCTGAAATAGCAACTGAAGAGAGAGGTTACCATCTACAGAAGGGCTTTCAACTCTGTTACCGATCCCAACAGTGGTGCAGTCAGTCAGAGCGCGAACAAGGGAGTTACATGCAGTCTTGCGAACATGCTAATCACTGGTGTCAGCGGATTGACAATCGTGTTATTTGGCCCATCGACGTTCGTGATCACTGATGTCCGACTTGATATCGACCCAAGCCACCACTCAGCAACAACAGAGGCATTGAATCAGCCCTCGAAGGTCCAAGTTAAAGATGCGCCCGCATACAATCCAAAGATACCCAGATTATTCACAGCCCACCTGACTCATCGCTTCGGTGTTCCTTCAACGACTTTAGTGACCTCACCAGTAATATCAATAGGGTTCGGAAGGCAATGTATACGGTATAAAAAAGAAAACAAAGCGATCCCTAGATCTAAAGGAGGAAATAAGACAGATCCGCCAAGGACTGTGTGTCAACTCACCTGCCAGACCCACGTACTAGCCCAAGACGTGGATGGACTTGAAGCTTCTTACGGTTTTCGGCCTGTGCAGCTTGACCATCGTGCCCGTTTTTCGTCCCGATTGGTAGTTTGGCGACTGCAGACTCAATTGTGATATCAGAGGGGGTCTCTCGCTGGTGGCCTTTCACTTGTTATTGTCGAACAACCAGGTGAATTGTTCCTATCTGCACGCGGGAACTGTTCTTGGAGGATGATGATGGCAGAATTATGGACAAGACGTGATCCACTTGGGGTTCTTGATATCACTGAGTGGCTGATGGACCATAATGGAGCCGTAAGGCGGTGAAAGTCATCTTCTAGCTTCACTTCCTGCGAGAAGGGTCTGTCGACTTGTCTGTTGCGCGCTCGGACAATCTTTCCAACAAGATGGGCCATATGTTTAAGATGTAGCGTTAAGGTGTGCTCGGTATACCAAAGGGCTTAGGAGGAAGGGCAGTTATCCTGCTGCAGGTCTGTTGTAGGGGCCCGTCTTTATTCTGCAAACACATTGTAGCACAGGCAGATGCTGATACCTTTTCGCCCTTCTTTCGCTGAAGGGTGGTGGTGGCTGTGAAGGGTTTGCGCTAGCTGGAGCTGGTAATACATTCGCAGTAATAGGACATTACAGTGCCAGTACTACAATCAGCATAGATATAGTCATTCTGAGCCTCGATTGATTGTCACATTTGCTATGGCAATGATGGCTAGAACACTTCTCTAATACGTCCAAAGAGAGATAGTGGTACACTATGATGAGGTGACAGTAGATAATCAAGACGGGTAAGTGTAGTAATAAGAGGAAGCTCGTCATGTGTCCGAAACATGCATTTGTTAATGAGAGTTCTGGGAAGTCTTTTTATTGGTATAGAATATTGGCCTCACGATACATTCTTTGGACACGAACTTTAATCCCATCGACGATTTTGGAGCGATGAAGCTGGATGCATCCACGAAGAAGGTCGTTGGGTGTAGTTTGACAAGCGTTATTAATAATGAGGAAATGAAGTCTGATTGAAAATATGGGGAACTAAGGCCACTAAGAACACACCATACTTTTCAGCCACCGCATGACATTATGGGCCGCTGGTAGGGAAGGAGTCGGTCGGGAATAGATGCTAAACCATCTCCTGAGTGTTTTCTTCCCTCTTACATTCTTCTTCTTCTCCTTTATCCATGTCGAATCTCCTTCCTCGACCAGGAGAACTAGAATCTGGAAGATTCGATTTACTTTGTGACCCTCGCGCAGTGTCTCTGATTATCTCAGCACTTTGCGAGTCGAGCTTGCCTCTCGGGGTTTTGACGATCCAGCTTATGCGTTGACATCTTCATCTAACGTCTCTCAGATCCATGTCCAAGCCGTTTCTTTATGCAAATACCGTCTCCATCGATAAGCCACGAGACAGGAGGTCAGCCCTTATTAATAATACCGGGTTCTTGTCTCGGCTGGGTTGCATATGCAAGGATACGCTCGATCAATACAGCCTGGCGAACTGAGTGACTATTATTTTGAGTTTCTTCTCGTTATTAAATGCCAAATTGGCTCGAAGCTAACTGAAACGAAGATTTAGTTTTGACTAGACAATGATGACCGACTTGTACCAATCTTCAATGGAGTGGGTTCTCACGTACTTACATCACACACTTGGCTTACTGCCCTCCTGTTATTGACAGTACCATTTGATATATTTATTTTGGGATACTTACACTAATGACCAAATATACAATGAAACGCTGTACAGGCGTTGCCCTAGCCTACATAATTACTATCTCTCTCCCTCTATTCCCCTGAGCTCGGCCCTTATGCGATCCCTCACCGCGCCCATTAATCTTGCCGATATCATCACCGTCCAGGGTACTACCCATAAACATGTTCTCGCGTATCATGGTGCTGCTTTGTGACTGCCAGCCACTAATACCGACCCTCATCTAATTGTCGGCACCGATGTGTTCATTAGGGATGCCGAAGTCTTCCTGCGACTTGAGGAAAGTGATTAAGTGTGTATGAACTAGAGAAAGCTTCTCAATCTTGTTGAAGCAACCATTCCTCAATGCACTCCAACACAGTCAGAAGGCTAGTGCCAATCCATCCTAGTTTGCCAATTCTTCTTGCCATGCTACGCTAACTAGATCAACTGACCATCGGTCCCGTTTCATCTAAAGGCCATAACTGGAGGAAGCTCTTTATAGTGTGCACTTTTCCAGTGTATCCCATCGTTTAGCTCAATGGAATATTAATTGGCGGCTGGCTATATGGACACAACTCGCTTTACATTAATCTGACAGGTCAGGTCATTAAAAGCGACAACTAATTAGCAATCCGTATTAAGAACCCTATCTCTAGATCGTTACAATAGTGTCCTGACGCCGGTATCTATTATAAGGTCTAGATCACGGAAGTTAGAAAGACATATACCAGGCACTTAAAAACTCATATCACTAGCGGAAACGTGTCTTCTAAATTAGCTATAATCGAAATTAATATTAAAGTTGCCAGCACTAGCGGAAGTCGACATAGACCGATCTCATATCAAACTAACGTCTTTAAGAATAATCTCAGATCGAGTGCTCATAGTCTCAAAATAGCATCTATACCCAAGAGAACAATTCTTTTAGGTCAAGCAATAGCTACAAAACTACAGCAAGCGTTAAACTACATAACCCAAACTCTAAGGACCACCACCCACGCAGTCACCACTCCTATACAATACTATCACACGTCCATTTATTAGTCCGGTACTACTAGATTAGTACGAAACTGAATCTAGAATTCGTACACTCGTCTTCACACCCAACGATATTATCCATATAAACAACCAAAAGGTATTTACAAGACGTAAATCAGCCTCACAATCTTGGTACTCTGGGAGCTGCGCTCAATTATCGCGCTGCGGAGAGGCAGCTGGAAATTCTCCGCGATACTTGGCGTAAACGAGATCTTCGATGTCTAAGAGATCGAGAAAGTAACCTCAGATATCCACCTTGCCTTCAAAGTTTAGCTTAAGCCTCAATTTCCCTCCTTTGTGCATAGAGGTAGGATTCATTTCTCTGTCGTCATGTAGAGTGTTCGAAATGAAGAAACGGAACAGAACCTGCATAATATCCCAGCATCATCGTAGATCGCCAGATACCTGAAGGGAATGGTCAGAGAAGAAGACAATTCGCGACCTGCCACTGGCTGTCTGGATGTCGGATTCCCTAACAAAAACTCTGCCAAAGATCCTCGACGTCATTACCCCGATTAATCAGCGCAAGGGGATTGGATCCTATAAATAAGCGCCCCAATCGCTCGTAGGCTAGGTTAGCTTAATATAAAAGCTTTCATAGCAACTCCACTAACAAACCTATCTTAGGTAACGAGGTTAGATAGTCTCTTAGCAGTCATAGTATATTCAATTTCCCTGTTAAGCTATACAATAGTACCCCTATTAATAAGAGTCTCGGCGTAGACTCTAATCGGCTAGAGATCTGCGGTTAAGAATTATACTCTGCCAATCCAGGATCCTCTGCCGACGGAGTATTCATAACCCAAGACGAATATTATTTCATTACCGGAGGATTCGCTTAGGCTAGATTTGATTATTAAGGTAAAACAGCTTCGCCCTAATCCTACTCTAGTATCGTCAATCTAGCAAAATTTCCCAAGGAGAGGTTCTATCTATACCAATCTCAATGGCATCCTGATCTGCCAATAGCACATATCGTGCCTTATTAAAATTAGCCTGCCAATATTAATAATGAGACTTCTGTACATATCTTAAGCTCGGGAGATAGGGCTAGGTTATTCATCAATAATATATCGCAGGGCCGGTTAAGGAAGTAGGAAGGAAAGTATCACTTCCGGTAAGGTAATATCGTTCATCACCCGGGTAAAGTCAGAGCTATAATATATAAGAATGGAAAAGAATAGGCCACTAATACAATCCGAACTACACTTAAAGCTAGAAAAGTCAAGTTAGAAACTGGCCGTACTACCATTAATGCCGATGGCGAGGACTTGGCGTTCATGGAAGTCTCAACCACGGATACGAGCAGCTATCTGTGCATTACGAAAGAACCAATTCCAAGGTCTTATGAATACCTGTGTTGTTCAATATTGTGAAGGCCATCTCCGCCAAGCCTCATTCCTTATCTATCAAGAATGGCCTCGCGACACCATATTCTTCGCCACTCAATCGACGCTTTAATGGAATTATAACGATATCGCGAGTTTCCACGTCAACATAACGCCGAAAAGCACGCCAAACCAGGCCACTCGTGACCTGAACAATTCTTTATCCCGTACAGTCAGTGATTAACTCAGCACTCTGTGTAAACGGCCTCCAGCGACGGCCGTATCAGAAACTCCAATAATGTAAAATGAAAGGAGCATCTCAAGGATCATTCTGGCATTATTCTTGACTTTGTTGGAGGTTTGTTTGGCTGAGGCGTAAAGTGGCTTTGAAGATTTCTGACGGATGTGAAGTTGATGTCATGGAGGTGGGCCCTTACTGGTGGTGGGGCTGGTTATGGCGTTGGACGTGGCGCTGATCGTGGCGTTGCATGTGGCACTGGTGGCGGCGTTGTGGCGGCGCTGGTTGTGAGTGGTGACCAAAAGTGGAAGGACGTGTTATACAACCCAAAATCAGGTTGCATAACACGTCCTTCCCAACTTGTGTGCTGAATTCAGGTTGTCAAAAACGGAAGGAGGTGTTATACAACCCAGTTTTGAGTTGTATAACTCCCCTTTCCCTACTTGCTTGGTGTATCCCAGTGGTCGCGCAGATACTCGGATTTGGGACGGACACAAAAACATGACTCTAGGAGATACAATCGTGCATTGTCTACCAATCAACAGATAAATTCAGGAGCTATCTGGTACAGTTGCTTTCGTACGAGTTCAAGCAGGAGTCGCGGTCTAGTTGCTGGTTGAAGCTGAGTGCCGCAGCTGAGTTTACCCGAAATTTCGCCGTCCCATGGCCTGGACAAAGGCGGTGCGCAACACCAAGGCCCACAGCTCCACCTCCCAAGACGGCGATGGTGAGAGCTTCAAACACAACCGGTCAAAATGACGTGAGTGCCCTGATGCCGTCTTGGCCACTCTCGCGGTTGGCTAGAGCTGAGCTGGGCAGAACATTAAGCCGAGTGCCTGAACCACACAATCAGTGAGTCGTGATAGCTTCAAAAGAACTTTACAACCTTTCGAGAATTTGAAAGAGAGATCACGCCGCCCGGAAGCATTACGACTGAGAAAATGGTTCTCCAAAATAAATCCTCTACTCTTGGGGAACTCACCGGGACATTCTTAACGGCGATGCCAATATCCGTAGTCATCTTTCTTCAACCTCTCGGCTCATCAGTCTTGACACGACGCAGATTCACGAAATTTAAAACATACTCGAAATCAATCTATTTAACTATCATTGGGAAGCGCTTTCTTTCGCAAGATCAAGGATAAAACTCACAGCTCCGTGCGACATCGCAAATCAATTCGACCTGTTAGATGACTACAGGGGGTCAGCCACTGAGTGAACTCGCTAGGCTTGTCACCCCCAGTAAGACAACACCAGTAACAAACCACAGTTTCAAGCAGCACACATCGTAGCGAAGTCAGTATCAAACGTAAGCGCTGATTCTACAGAGAAAAATGATGGTTCTCTCATTTTCCATACGATATGTTTAGTAATTGAAAGTAGAGACTCTTCACGGTTGGCTGTCTTTAGTGGGCCGGCCCTTCACCCCATTAACTCCCCCACTGGCAAATAGCGAAAAGCCACCGGGTAGTTACAACACCAACCACAAGAGACAGAGTGGTCATATCGGGGCGAAAGTAAGCTGATAAGAAAGTGGTGGATCTTGTGAGTTGAATAGTGGTAGTCTAGTTATCTAGCGACATCTTGAATCAATTGGCCATTCAGAACAGGCTTTCAGTGATGTGTCTGCCCGCTCCCAAGACTCAGCTCGTTGATTGAGAGTGGCCACCTACATAAATTCGACAAACTAACACAACTGTCGCACAGATTCAAGGCCAGCATTAAAAAAGGCACTTGCCTTGGTTAGTTATTTGACTTGAGCCGCGACACGGTGCAACATCTGTATGCAATGAAATAATTGAATGAAGAATGTGTACGTTACGGCCTCTCTGAAGACCTGAGTTCTGACAAAAACTGGTACCTCAATTGAAGACATGGAATACGTGTCGCAAAAAGATGGGACTAGTACCATTAGAATGCGCTGAATTCCCTCAGTATTGAAGTATTACTGGCGATTCTATGCCACAACTATGTAGAATATGCGACGGGGGCGCGTAGCGGGTGATGATCGCCCGAGTAGATAGATCCAAGAACATGCATTTCTTCAACCACGGATATCTCTATCGCTGGTTATTGCCTAAGCACGGGAGTAGGTCAATACAAAAGCTCTGAATTTACCGAGCTCAATGGTACTGACTTTGCTCTAATGCGACATCTAGATTCTATTGACAGATTGAAGAGAGTGACTGCTCATACTCTGGGAAAGAGTTGTGGCAGAGAATCTTGTCCTGCACTGCTGGAAAGCCCAAGTTTTCTTGTCAACGCTGGGTTGATCTTGGCAGGGTGCGATGTCGCAGTTCAATTCAAAGTGTTAGTAAAAGTGCTCCCCTTCAATGATGAGAGCTTGGGGCACGGAAGTTTACTAATAGATATCGCACAGAAATAAATGGAATATCATTTAAAAGCGCTGAATTTTGCAAATCTGGCAGTACTAAGAAGACCCTAACGCGACACTTACTTTCAATTGCAAACACAATACACACGACATCACATTTGAACCTTTACGTCTCGTCTTTTTGATAGAACATCTTCACTCATTGCAATATCTTCATCCCCATGGTGGTCATGTAGCAAATACAACCAAAATATAACCACTATCCCCCTTTCACAGCTCACCGGCTGGTATGTCCATGTGAAAATAAAATAAAAAACCCTCATTCCTCACCCTCGAGAACACGCCCGAAGCCTCTCCAGGTCGTGCCCAACTCCATCAGCTGCCACTTACGAGAGAGATCCTTCCGAGCTTGGATCGAAGCATTTTCAGCTACTTCAATCAGCATAGGCAACTCCTCCAAACGAGCCAATAAGGCAGGCAGGTCAGACTTGTCCTCACCGTCGGTACACAGAAGCCGGAGGCGTTCTTCAGCGAACTGGATGGAGGCTTCACGTAGACCAAACAGAGCACTGGTGTGAGCGTCATCAATGTTCTCCATGTTGGGGCCAGGCGCGTCGTGCTGGAAAGCAGCCAGGTACTCCGAGGCTGACAGGTAGACGCGAACCTCTTGGATCCAGGGGGGCAGGCTTGCAAGCTCTGCTTCAAGGTCATCACGCTCCTTCTTCTTTACCTCGACGGTAACACGCAAAAATTCCTCGCTTTGACGAGGCTCAGCTTGAAGCTGGGCGCGAAGGGAGACAGTCATTTGCTCGAGGCATTCCTGCATCTCCTCCAGAGTGATCGGGACGCTGGTAAAGCCAGGCTGGGCTTCTCGGATGCGCTTGGAGGGGGGTGATTTAGGAGAGGATCTCTCAGATCCTGCAGCCTGACTGGGCAGCAGCGCAAGGAGAAAGTCGTCGGGCTGTTCGATCGAGGAGGGGAGTGCATTGCCTTGGAGCCACTGCAGTGTGGCCATAAGCACATAGACACCGCAGCTGCTGGTGTCGGTTTGGAGGGCGCCTTCCTGTTGAGAGAGCGTAAGTAGTAAGAAACAAAGTCCAAAAGACAATAAAAGGCAAAATCTCACAACTTGCTCAAAGGCAGATGGCTCGCCGTCTGGCTCAAACCAGGTGGTCAGACGTCCAGCTTTATCGAGGTATGTCTGATGACGGAGGGGATTGTACCACTGCACAAGGCGGTTATCGATGTCAATCTTGGCAAGCGTCCAGTGCTGGGATGGCTCATTGTGGTGTGGAGGGATCATGGCTATTATGCCATTACCGGAGTGCATAGAGCGAGGAGGGGGCGCCAAGGTTGTCTGGTCAAATTTGATGTGATAGGGGTTCATCATTGTGAACCTATCCACGGCCTCACTGGTGGCTTGGCTCTTTGCAAGCTGGATGATTCGGCGGTTCATCGAGTCAATGAAATCGTCAGAAACCCACTGCTTGTTTCGGTCTGCTCTCGTGCCTTGCCAGGATTATCGTACTTGTCCACAGCCCTAGCAAACTCCTCGGACTTGCGCTTTGCGATACGAGCCGCAGTCAACTCCTCGCGATGCTCTTCGGAGTCACTTCTGGTGAGATCAAAGGGAGCGAAGCCGATGTCTCCATCATCGGACAGGTCTGATTGTGCAGCAAAAGAGCCGCCTAGCTCATTGTCGCCAGAATGCTGTTGCGCTGGACGTCCATGCTTAGGAGTCTCCTCTTCGGGGGGTGGATCACGAGGTGCTGGGCCAGCAGAAGAAGGGCTGTTCTGAACTAATTGTTGGTCGACTGAGGGAATAGGAGAGGGGGCGGGAGCTAGGCTATGCTGAAGCCAGAGGGCCTTTGCTTGAGCGGATGCTTTCTTCGCAGTACTAGATTCCTAGTATAGTACATCATCGAGAGACGTAGCGGCTCGATGGAGAAGACCACCGGGCTGGTAGAGGGATGGAAGAGAGACGCCATTTGAACTGGCCAGGGATGAAATAGCATGGAGATAGCTCATGTCATTCAGAGAAACATTTTCAAGCGTGACAGCGACCTGTTCTCGGAGCTTGGGAAAGGGAGGGATCCAGGCTCTTCCGTCCCAAAGCTGGTCAAGTTCCAGCACCTGGCGAACTTTGCGTGCTTGGTTATCGACAGAGGTCCGATTTGCGCTCTTTTGCACTCCGTCGATGGCTTTGGCCGTGTCGTGAAGGGTACTCTTGGTAGCAACAAGACTCTCAAGACCATGAGCTTGGTCTGGTACAGGGAGAGTTGCGATTTGGCGTTGGATATGCTGGCGCATAAGAGGCCCAGGAGCAGGTTCGTCGTCGAGAATGCGGCCAATTGCACCCGTTACAAAAATCTTGTCAGGATTCTGTGGCTGTGAGGGGTTTTTAAGAGGGTTGTCGACAGGACTGCTGCGCTCAGAAGCTATGGTGGTGAAAATTGAAAGATGAAAGAAAGCGGGGTAAGGGTGAAAGATGGCGGAGATGTGGGTGAAGTGCTGGGAGCGAAAACACCACGGAAAAATGGAAGGTCGTGATCAGGGTGGGCAAAGATGGCTTCAAATTGTATAAGAAGGGGGTGAAATATAAATAGATATGTGTACGGGGTAACTGACGGCGGTGCGAAGTAGGATACTCAAAGCAAAGAGCACCGGCGCGGTGGGCGTGGTGATAATGAAGATTTGAAGAGGAAAAGAAGAGACATAAAATGTGAAGCTCGTGATACTCCTCTTGGGGTATTGCTAAGCCGTTATGCAGCTGCCGGATACACCTTTGCGCCGTATCGAGCGTGCCGTACGTATCGATTGGATCAAGGCCTATATACATCTCTTATCTTATGGCTTAGAGAATTTTAGAATTAATGAGTAGAGAGTAATTAGCAGCTCAAGCTGTTATTCTGATACCGCGAGACGCTGCAGATCACGCAGAGCAGTCGCTCAAGCAGGACTGAGGGCTCTGTTGGGTGCAGGGTGCATGGTGGTGGGCACGATTGATTAGGCGCGATAAGATAAGATAAGGTCCCGTGACCTAATTTGAAAATGCGCTAACCCGAAACTTACGACCCGTGTCAGAAATTGATTTGATTGGCCCAACTCCACCCAGTCCCGCATAACCTTTACCACTGCGCCGGGACCAGCGTCTTCCACCGTACTTCCAAATTTGCTTAGCTGACCCTTATATTGAGATCAATTTTGCTGTTGACCATGCATGCTTAGGAGGCAAGCACTCATTCAATCCATCTTGACTGCGTATTCTATCTTCAGGGAGTTCAACTGAGAAGTTCTATATCGACAATAACCGAGCGAAGGGCGTCGAAGAACATATCCTGCCAAAGCGATATTGTGAGTGACTAGGGCTTTTGAACTCTTATGCGTTTGAGCTTTTATTAAGTTTATTAAAAGAGCATCTTAAAAGTTGAGGATTACCTGGCGCTACTTCGCGGAGATACCCCGATGTACGAGTTACAGTTTTGTGAACTACTTCTCCATTTTGAATGCCAGGTAACGCTAACAGCTTGGAAACAGCTAACTATACTGTAACCTTAATCAACCATACTATCGCCAAGGCAGACAGGAAGTAACAAAGAGATAAAGAAGATCAACAGAGGGATGTTACATCACAGACCAGCACATAGGATAGACCGGATAACGCAGTAGAAGCTATTTGGGATCGTCCTTAACTTTAGATGATTTTAGAAAACTTTAACAATCACAACAGCATCTCTACACTTTTTCTTCAAATCAGTAGACTCAGATCATACGTAATATACTTTATAAACTGCTTAAACGCTGTATTTAAGAATGATAGTACATGTAGACACTGCTCTGTCTTCCAACAACACCGCAACGCCACTGAAGCAAGTACGATTCATCCCCCAACCGTAGTAAAATAAAAGCAACATATCCACCATTCCCATAGAATAAGGCCTTCGTCCATCTGCATGCGGACTGATGAAAAGACGATATCTTGATCACTCTGCAATTCGAATGTGTGTGATGCCAGCAAAGTTCTTGATGTCAGAAAAGACATTCTCAATAGGTGTTGCAAACCCATATCCGTGATCGCAGGAACTGTCGTGTTTGTGTCACTACGAGAACAAGGCACCTGACATCACAAACAGATGTGAGTATTGACGCTGGCGTGTAAACTTTCGTCAGCTATGGCCAGTATCCCAAAGACCTCCCGGCCATCAATCTCTGTGATGACCATTCCATCCCGCCATCACCTCTTCACATCGTTTCCCCTCACGTCTCAATGATCCCCTCAAGCAAGGTTGTGCATCTCGTCATACGCCTCCTTGATCTCCAAGCACATATCAGCGAGCAACTCAGGGGACTCCCAAGAAGACTGAAGACGGTTAAAGCCTACCCACTGGATCTTGTACTTGAGTTCCCCTTTGACGCGTCTGTGACTGAGGACTCGGAAGATGTGGTAATGGTCGTAGCCAGTAGCGAGGTCTCGGCCATGCTGCCTGTACCAAAAGCCATAAACCAGGTCGGGTCGGATCTGTTGAACTTCAAACTCTGTGAGTGTGGCTGTCTGGTTGTTGTCCAGAGTGACATCGAATTCGACTTTAAAGTCCGCGATCGGGCGCCAGCGCAAAATCCATGTGGGTTTGGGAGGCACTGTTGTGGAGCGAGATTAGCACAGAAAATGGCAGGGAGAGATGTGAAACGTACAACGAGAAACCGTAGAAGTGTTAGCCTCTTTGTTTGGCTGGGATGAGCTGGTGTTTTGCGCGGAAGAGCCAGAGCCAGTTGTCTCCTGAGGTGTGGAAGCCAGCCCCTTTCCACACTGTCTTGCCATGTTGGCGACGATATTATTAAGTGACTCGAAAGGTGAGGTGTTGAGAGCGTGTTTCGGGTGCTGAATGCAGAAGCATCCAGCGTGGGTGGAGGAGAATTTTGTCGGAATGAGGGTGTACGCTTTTGAGGAGAGCGACTTTTCTTCTGGATCTGCGAGACACCCTGAGTTAGCAAAAGGAACGTGCGATCTCGATATTGAAGACAGACCTTGATATTTCTTCACAGTCAACCGCTCTGTCAGGCGATAAACGCGCAACGTGCGGATCAAAGGCTCGAGTGCTGACAGCCACCTTGTGAGGCGCGTCTCGGTACGTGAAGAGTCTCGGAACGAGCGTTGAAAGACGCGACGAAGAATGTAGTGAAGAATGCAGAAGAAGGGAACATCAGCTCTGCTGCGCGGCTGCTGTGGTGGGAGAGCGCCGGCCTACGGGTATGAGTGTGAAGATGAAGATGCAGAAGCAAGAAGAAAGCGGAAGAGGTGAAGGAGGAGGAAAGTTTGAGATGAGAGAAGGAGAGCTCATTTAGGCATGCGAGGAGATGAGGCTGTGATTCACGTTTGAGATGCGCTCATGAGCACCGTCAGGCCACTGCCGACCACTTGCGGAACTTGGAGTAGAAAATGCTCTTGGTGCAGTCAACCTGGGGAAGTCAATCGATAAATGAGAGGCTGGTACATTTTCGGTATTCAGCCAGAGCTGCGTGTTTGCTCGGGTTTGCGCTGATTGAAAGTGTGGAGAGTTGTAGTTGGTGTGTTCACCGAGGGAGTTGGGCAAGGTCCTGTTCTAGATGACCAACCAAGGCAATGACCCAGACGCATTCTGTCCAGCAAAGTAATGACGGGAAACAGTCTGTAGTCCGATGAAGAGGGTGCATTTCCGAGGAATAATTCAGATCACAACAAAGCATCCAGTCCTGTAGGTACACATCTCGGTGCATTTATTTCAATTCCTAGGTGTCATACGAGTTTCTTTGTGCAGCTGTTGCCCGAAGACTTCTCTTCTCAGATCAATATGCTCTCCAGTCCCTTCCATATAAGAACTTCGATGGGGGGATCGCTGCTAAATCGCCTTGGTCAGTCATGCCATCGCTGCCAATCGATGCCCTCTGCATGTCTACTCACCAGTAGTTAACTAAACATAGCCCAATTTGTGCCCCAGTAAAGAAGTATTCGCGCGCAAAGTGACAAAGTGCGAAGGCAAAACAGAGCTCGCTCTTCAAACTCGGTTCTACAGTCGGTCGCTAAGCTGGCACCGAGGTTTGAAAAAAGCCTTGAAAGAAGGTCAATATGTGGAGAGGTTGTGGACGAAAAAGCGACAGATACCAAGCTGTCCAACAAAACAAGGGCATAGCGCTTTCTCAAATGACAAGAATCATACTGTAATGGGCCAATCGCAATACTGTTACAATACGTTGTCTCATTGTCAATGTTCCCAAAATCGTCAACAGAAAAGAGATGTAATAAGAGGAAATCAAGAAGGGGTATCATTCATTACCCTACACTGTGAACATCTTTTTGGAAGAAAATAAAACTGAGACAGCCCCGTCCCCGGTCGCACATTGAATCGACTAGATAAAAACAAATGCAGGGCCAAAAAGCATGACTAGAGCCAGTGACCAAGAGGTAAGGTTGTCACAAAGGGGAAAATGTTATACTAGAAATAGCCTGGCTTGCCGAATGTTCCCTGTTCTGCCGTCTTGTTCTGCACGTGGCTGGGCTGAGACATCAGTCTCTGTTTCGATCGGCTTCTAATTGACAAAATGAACATATTACTCGCCGTGCGACTACTCAAATGCTGCATATTATACGAGATGCTAAGTGTTCGTTATATCTTCAAGGTTGGCGCTGAGAAATTCACTTACACAACATGTTATGGAGCGGTGGTACTGAGTACTATTTTCCCGAGGTGCGTGATATTCCAGGGGCACGGACTCAGTCAGACCAATCAGCGAGCTTCGTTACGATTGTGCTCTGTATCACAGAGGGGAAAGCGCTGTGGCTTTACTGCTCGTGCCACTGTAAAAGAACGAGTCATCTCTAGATGCCCAAGCGCACCCAAAAATGAAAATGCTCCCCTGAATTTTCTGGTTCTAACAGTAGTACTCACTACGCGTCGCGATGCCTCGTTGTGGTGCTGGAAGCAATTGAAGCCTTCGATGCTGTGTTGGGGTTAATGTGAGGCTATCTCGAGATGTCTCCCTACCGTGAAAAAATCCGGGGTTGAGGTGCTTTGGCTTGGCAACTCAGCTGGTGGGGTGCGGGTGGGGTCGCTGACATGATTGGTCAAAAAGTTGATTTTCAACCCGGTAATATCGCGGAGATAAGCCAAGAGTTGAAAATCAACTTACTGACCAATCACATCACCCCCACAGTCAGAAAATGACATCATGGTGATCTTCCGTCGCGCGTGCAGTCACCACCAAAAATCTGGGAGTGACGTGACGTGCACGCGCCTCTAGCCCGCGCGCAGAATAATCATCTTCCTCCACCACAAGCTTCTCCTCTTCTCTACTCCTCCTCCACCATCACGCACGCTTACCACGACCCTCGCGAAACGATGCGCGCCTTCAGTCAGTTCATTTCCTGACTGCGACAAGTCTCTATCTCTTTGCTTGTGCATGCGCATCCTTCTCTCTCATGTCGCACCCCCTCCAACCCGCGAACAACGACTCCCAGCCTGCATTTGCGCAGCTCAACAACCCTCTCCCTCTCCCACCTCTGCCTCCGATCTCTGACGTGAATTCCCTTGCCCGACAACAAGAGCGCGTTCGAAAGCGACAAGGCTACCGAAATCGCCAGAAAGACGGCGTTGCCTTTCTCGACCACGCGTGGAACGGTCCGGACTGGCTTCCTGCTGATCTTCGTTCTGGTCTTGGCTCTGTTGGCCTTGCGACACCAGGTGCAAAGGTTGTCAAAGCCCTTGGATCGATCACTAGCATCCTCGTCAACAACAACATCCCCTTGCCCTCAGTCTAGGAAGACCAAGGTGCTCTTCGTGTCGCTGTTATCGCCGATCAAGCCGCCAAGCCTCGCCGCCCCGGTCAAGCTCCTCCGCGTCTTCATCTCTCCGGCAAAACAGCTGAGGCCGTGCTCAAGTCACTCCGAGAGCAGTACCCGGAACCAGAGGACCACACCGACAACCACAGCATTGCTGCATCGACCGACTTTTCGTTCAGTTCTGGCAACGACTACTTCAACGATAACGACTTCAACGACAACGACCCCGAACCTGAGATTCCGTCATCAGAGCCTGACATCTTCGACCCGGATTCTCAGCGAACCTTTTCCCTCCCTCCAGACACCTCCACCACCGACACCATGGCGGAAACTCATCAACCTGCCCCCGCCCACAAGCGAGACCACGAGGAATTCGCCAAAGACATGGGATGCAATGAGGCACTGCGAAGCCTAACCAAAGAAGACTAGGAGTCTCTTCTGCGCGACGTCAACACCAATATCTCAGCTATTGAGAAACAGCTTTCGGATGCCAAGATCAATGCTCGCGAGCTTGAGATTGCGCAACAACGCGACCAGGCTCATAAAAAGGCCAGAGAGGAGCACTGTCAGTCGCTGATTGACGAGATGGACCGAGATTTCCCACCGCGTGATGAAGGACGACGATATTCCATCAGCAGTCAGCTTGCGACAAAAGCCCGAATGGATCTCAACGCCATCATCCACCACATTCAGGAAGCAGCCCCCTCTGGCGACGACTTGACCAAAGAACTTGAAGCAGCACAGGTTCACGAGAAGCAGTGCTCGAGTGACCTCAAGCAAGCCAAGACTCGTCTCCAAGCCCTCAACAACATGTGGGCTGCCAAGGTGAAGCTTGAGCAAGTGACTGAGCAGGAGCAGGTTGAAGAGGAGATCCAGGCCAGGATTCAGGAGCTTCAGCAACAGCTTGAGATGCAGCGACAAGAGACTGCGAACAAGCGCAGAGAAGCAGCTGAGGCTATGACGGCTCAGCATGATCAGGACTGGGCTGGTATTTTGAACTTGAAGGAATGTGTCGAACAGGGATGAACACGGAATGGGGAACGAGGGAAAATGATGAAGGAAATGTTGGAATTGCACATGGATGAATGTATATGGAACTAGCTATGTCTGAAACAGAAAATGGAAAATGTGGATTGCTCGAGCCTTGTCTTGAATACATCGTGATATTTTGATCGACTGACTTGAGATGCAAGATGAGGGAAGCAATTTGGTGCTACTATCATTTGAGTTTGATGTCCCTGGTGGAGATATTGTGCGTTGAGCTTTTTTGACGGCTGTGTCTGAGTTATTGCGTGAGCCAGTTTGTGTGGCAATGCTCCAAAGCTTGATATTTCAGATCAATAAGTAGCTAACTCTGAAGGAGTTCCAGTGGCTGTATGTCAGGTAATCGCGAGGCTTGACGTGGCTGATCATGTGATCAAGACTGAGATTTTGTAAGTAGGGCTGAAGGAGCTCTGGCTGTCATCAGTGAGGTCATCCCCACGATTTGTTTAAGCTGTGATGCGACTAAGCCTGGTGTTTTGTAAAAGGCCGTAACCGTGATACATCAAGGAGAAAATCATTGTCTGAACCTTTTCTGTGCCTTCTTTCGAGTGAGGGGAATATTTTGATGCCGTTCACGTGCCGTTACGATGTTTCGTTGTGACGCAATCCCGGGTTGTAATTTTCGAACGGCTGTGTTTGAGGCCGTCGCGAAGCCCAGCTTGTATGATTCGATGACGAAGCTTGGTGTTTTGCTTCGGCCCGCTCCTCGTCAAGTCAGGTTGATAACTAATGATGAATGCTTATACTCGAAGCTATCACGACCCTCTGATTATGCAATGGTACTGCTTGCACTGTGGCACAGCTCGAAATGGCATTTTTATGAGGGACTGAAATGTAAGTCCCTGGCAGAGCGTATGGCACCGAAGGATGTGTTATACAACCGAAAACTAGTTGTATAACTCCTCTTGCCAAGACCACTCTCCCTCACGAGTCCACTGCCCGACAAGTGAGGCCATCATGATAACCAGTCTCACACATCAGGATCAAGTCTTTGGTGCTTTTCTCGCTTATCAGTAGATTTGGCAAAAACACCAAGAAAATAGAAATTATGCATCACGGTCAGGCCATCATTTTGGGATTGAGCCTGTATTTTTCCAAGCTCTGGTTATGGCGCAATTGCAGTTTGAAGTTTTTGGACGGATGTACTTTAACCATCACAGCCCAGCAATTGAGGCTATCACGACATTCAGTCTGACCCACCACCTCCACGACCTTGGTGTTTTTCTAGCTTACCAGCCTGTTTGACCAAAACACCAAGAAGATGCAAAATGTGCACCGCGATGAGACGATCAATTTGGTGTAGCGCTTGCAGTTTTCTGATGTCTGGTTGTCGCGCAATCGCTGTTTTAAGTTTTTGGGCGGATGTGAGGTTATCGCCAACTCCGTAACTGAGCATCGCTACAACACCATGGATCAAGGTTGCGATACCGATTATGTAGTGTAAAATGTAGGCACGATCTTAAGTTTTATACTGATGTTGGCCTTGACTTGATCGGAGTCCTGGCTGGGGCTTAAAGTCACATTAAAGACTTTCAACGGATGGGTTGGTAATTAAGTGGTGGGAAATTCTCTGATCTGATTGGTCGGAGTGTCGATTTTCAACTGGATCCGTATTCCCGTAATATTCCCTGGTTGGAAATCAACAGCTCAGCCAATCAGATTAGCAGATCAACTCCACCACTAAGGAATCTCCTCTCTGTTCTGCGATAGACATAAACGCTCGAGGTGCGGTGCTTCTGGTAACCGAGATTGAACAGGATGACAGTTCCGACCACACTTTTGGACTTTGCGATCATCTGTCGGCATTCATCATTTGCCTGATCGATGGGCTGGGATTGGACTACTTCGATGACAATACCGGAGTTGTTTGATCTGTGATCTCTGAAAACCCAATCCGGCGTAAGAAGACTCTCAGAAAGGTTCATCTGACAGCAAGCGCCACTCAGAACCGTAGGTGCATTTATTACTGATCGAAGCGCATTGCGAATCTTGGCCTCGATCATGGTCTGGCCTATGCGCTGCGTAAAGCCATGGTGCTTATTGATCTGCGGTGTAATGACCATGATGTGGCGGGTAGAGCCGCGGTCGATCGTTAGAAAGAGTTTGAGAAGCGTCTGGCAGTTCTCGCTAAACTGCTCGGGTGTGAGAGGGAATGAAACCCAAGGTGAGATGTCCTATCTGGTGGCCAAAAGTTGATGATAGGTGACGATTTCATCAGGGAGAGAGTTCCCTCAGGCGGAGGAAGAGGAAATATCCGCGGAATGGGGTTCGTTACTCATTTTGATTGAGGGCTCGTTTGTCAATGGTGTAAACGCAGAGATGTGGTCAAGGGGGCGCCGGGTTAGCATTGGTTATTGATGGTGGTGTTGATTTGTGGGTTTGCAAACGCCGAATGTGATCGTAGAGGTCAAACGCCAAGACGTGATCGAGGACAAGCTCGATTACTCAAAAGCCTTGATCGAGTAACAAATCAAGATGAATCTGGCTACAACAGGAAGATCTTCTCGGAGGTCATCAAGAGGATGATAGCGATCTCGATCGTGGGTGGTTGAGGTGTTTGAGTTGCGGATGAGAAAAATTGGACAAGGTCAGTGACTCAGTTAGGACGGCTTTCTGCGAACATCGCCGAACACGAGAGTACTCGACGAGGAAACTAAGGCTTGTACCTCCATAATCCATGGTAGAAGAGTATTCGCGAGCTGGTTTGTATGTTTGCCTGGAGAGCCAAGTTCCTCGGTAAGTGAAGGAGGGAAAGTTTTTCAGATAGGAGTAAAGCGCGTGAGAAGGAGGAGAGCGAGATGCTCATGGGAGAAATACATACTGGTTCGACAAAACAATGAATCAGATGCCCTTGTTTCCAAGAAGGGTTATTAAGTAACTATTTCAGCCTTGATGTCAGTGGCAGGAATGCACAAGAGTAAGAATCGTGGAGCAGCTGTAGCAGGTAACAGCGAGAACATGGAGGAAATACTTAAGAACACATAGAATCAAGCTCAGTACGCTGGATGTTCTCGAGTATCAGACTCATAGACATAAGCCTCCGGAATTAGTCCAAGGGAGTGGTGACTTACTCTCTCGCTGGGTGTGACTAGAAGGGCTATGATCATTGGATGGTGATTGCTACGCTGCTTTTACAGTTGGGGGTGGCTGTCAAGGCATATCTCGACCATGAGGAGAATACATATAGTACTCAAGGAGTGTCACTCAAACTTGGAGGCTACGGTACTCATGACCGGAGCAGCAGAACCTAGAGTTAAAAGCGACTCTGATCACAATGCTTGGCTCTCCATGTAAAGAGTCCTCACTACTTGGACCTTGGCAGGGACAGAGGTAAACTCTGAAAGCAACGGAGGCTAGCAAGAGACAATGGTAACAAGCTTATCGCGTATCTAGACTGGTGGCCTTGAGAGGAGTTCTCGCATTCATCATATTTCTTACCCACCATAAACCAAACATAGCCAGCGCTTGGTGCAAAGGAATTCGTGATCTGTGGCCTCAGGAGACTTGTCGGGGGAATGGTCTAGACAGGAGGTGATGCGATCCTGAAAGTGCCAAGGCCGCGAGCTATTGCGAGACCGTGAACCTAAATGCAGGGGACACCAGGGGCGTTACAATGTTTACTCATTTGTCTGCCCGTTAAGCTCCACCATCAGACATACGAACAATAACCATCTTGCCCATTGTTGAACGTTTCATGAACATCATACTCCTAGAAATAATCTTCCCTCGTCGATGATAGTAGTCATGTCCTTTTGCCTCGAATCATCTTGGCCATTCTTTGAGAACCAACGGTAATGTCATGAGACCCAAGTCTGACCAGTCCGATCATGGTACGAATAGCTGAATGCTCAAGGGCTTATCCTTCTTTGCAGCGCGAAGCTGCTCGATCTCACCACGCACAGTCTGGAGCGACCTTTGAAGGGCGCGACGTGCTTCTTCCTCCTTCTTGACCTGGCCCTCGGCCTCGGAGCCTCTGAGATCGGCTTGTCTGACGTGAGCCTCATGAGCGCGGAGTGCTGCGACAACTGTGGCGATGAAACCATCGAGATACCCTGGGGGCGCGTTCTGGTAGATGTAACTTTTGACGAGGAGGGCATCGCGCATGTCGTAGTAAGGTCTGCCCACCTCTTGAATGGCGGTTAGGCGAGTGACGGCCTCCTCCACCAATTGTCAAATAGCTTCGACCCTATGGCTAGAGAGCTGCGCCTTGAGATCTTCTTTGCGATTGATTCCAGCGGCCAGGGAGTTTTGACATTGTTGTAGAGCTGTATTAGCCGCCTCCTCCTGCTGTTCCAAGCTGGACGAGTGCGTGTCCCGGGTGATTATTGGGTTTCGGGCGATCTGTCCAAGTCAGAATAGGCACGATTGTGCTAGATGTGAAAACTGCGCGTACTCACCGAGGAAAGACGGCCACGAAGACCAGTCTGGGGCCGGGAAGAGGGTTGCTGCTGACTACTGGAGCCAGCGACACGCGGAACCCGAGTTCCAAGGCCACCAGGAGCACGCCCAGAAGCAGATGGATCTAGAGGACGGGACCTCTTGTTGTTGTAGGAGATGGCCTGCTCCTGGTTCCGTTTTCGAGGGGTTTCTAGTAGTATGTCAGTGTGATTGCAATTGGGAATGACAACAAACACCGACCTTGGCTTGCGGGGTCGGATTCAACGACGGATTCAATCTCCTAGGTATCTTCATTGGCGTTCTCGGGCTCCTCATCCTCCAAATTGTCCTTACCACGAGTGGTTCTCCACTTGGAACGAAGTTGGTTGAGCCAATTCTCAGCAGCAATGCAGTCGTTGTAGGTGAGCACGCCGCCGGGTCATGTTCGTACCTTGTCGTCTTGCCAGGTCGTCGAGGCCAATTTGTTCGCAGGAGATGGTAGGTCTGACCACTTTGAGCAGCTTCTTTAAAATGGTTCTGCCCCAGATAGGGGTCAATCCAGGGAGAGTTTCGTGGGGCCATTTGCTAGAGCCAGAATGGATCTTGAGGGTGGTGGTCTTAGGGGCTTCGGCCAGGGACTTGTACTCGACAGGGAGGTCGGTCTCGACAGCGGCAGACATGGTGGTGTTGAAACTGGAGTTGGAGCTGGTGCTGGTGTTAGGGAGTTGGGCAAAAGGTGATTGTCGTGGGCTCGAGAGACGAGAGTAGGAATAAGATTGCGGTTGAGACTTGGTGAAAAGTCGGTTGAAAACGGCACGTAGTTGATAGAAGGAATGCTTTATTGATAGCGGCGATGGTAGGATGAAGCTGAAGACTTCAGAATCCGTTGGGACAAGTGAGAGAAGCACTATGTAGTTGTTGAGTGAGGTTCTCGTCGATGAGGAAAACGCAAAAGATATGGATGAACCAGAGGCATCTACACATTGGCGGACTAGGATAATTGAAACGGTTCAGCAAATGCAGAATCTGACCAGATATCCTATTTATCTGGGCCTACAATATGTAGCCTTCTTTGTTCCACCGTCGCGCGACATGTACATAAGAAAGCTGCCCTTCAGGTGAATTTCTCAATGCACTTATTGTCATAGACGCTCACAGCCCCATCACCCTTTACTATTGCTGCCTACCAACATTTCTCGTACATCAAGTCCACCGTCTTTCGAGTCTACCACTACTACACAAAGCATAACGATATCAGGCCTCCGTCAGTCGCCGGTTCAGTCGTCGGCAACATAAACGTACTGATATTTAGCATAGTTTACGCGGACACGTTTTCGGCCTCGAATCTGGAAACCCAACCTATTGGGCTTGAGGTGATAAACTTACTCAGTCTGGCCGACGAGATTATGTTATGCATGAAACGGAACATTGGCGTTATGTCTGTCTGCAGATTTCTTGAAGTGCCCCCCCTAGAGATGTGGGAGGCAGTGGAAGGGCTTGTTGGCAAGTAGTACCACGCCGTGTACACCGGCGCTGTGTCGTCTAAGGTCCTCGACGCTTTCGAAGCTTTGACAAAACCTTCAAATAGTAGGCACATAGCTGTACTTGTAACAGAGTCAGACTGATTGTGAGACATAGCTGAATACGATGCTTTCAGTAACTGCTTTGTGTACGACCCTCACTATTCGGGAGTTATTAACTATATAAAAATATAAGTACGACTCTTAGGAGCTTTACTACCCAAGTGGTTCTGATCCACGTGCTTCTTTGGTCGCTGAGGCCATGTATGGTTTCACGATGTCATGAGATGGTAAAGCCAAAGGCTGTCCAGTCACCTGAGTCTATGCAAAAGAAGTCTCTTGTAATTTCGCATGCAAATCATATAGTGCCCGTTTTTCCATACTTTGTTTTTGGTTATCAATATTTCACGTCCTTTCATATTGTTCAATGATATACCTTCGGAAAATAGCAAGGATATTGCCAAGCAGTGCAGAGGTCAACAAGACATTCGACCTGCTAAACCGCTACGTAGAGCTGATCGAATGAACAATCGACTTGGTACTCAACCTCTACGCGCGTCTGGAGCAAGTATCCAGCTCCAATGCCACCGAATGTTCCAGAGATACTAGGTGCTTCACTCTTGACGAGTGAGCGGTATGGGAGGTGGTGCCGAGCATCATCAAGAACGTCTCCAAGCATCGCTTTGCTGACGTGGTTAAGCAGATCAACTGGTGGAACAAGTCGCGGCTTTACAGCGTCTGAGTGGCTCTCTAGGGATAGAAAAGCGCTTGCTGGTATGTCTTGAGTAAGACATCGCATAAAGACAAGATTACCCAGTCCTACAAGCACCGAGCTGCGTTCGTAATACCAGAACCAGTGATCCTGTTCAACAGGACATCGGTCCAGAAGCAGTTCCTGCCTCATCTGAAAGCCCTTTTGATGCAAGGCAACATGAATAGTGAGAAGCCCCTTGTTGAATCTCCAGAAGTGCATGAAGCTGTGAGTGTTGCTGCTTATTCCGTGAGCAAGAGCAATTTCACTTCGGTTTCCAGGTCCCTTGGTCTGGGTGATCAACATCAACTATCCGAGGTTTCACCTCCTGAAATACGGCAGCTACCATTCTCAAGTCCACTCATCCCCGTGGATAACTCTAACAAACAGCAATTCAATACCTCACCTAGTAGAAACCGAGGAAACCGCGGTAAGTGAGCCTTCGCGTGTGATCACCCACAAACTATCTGCGTAACGATACCAGCGCACTGAGTCCGACCTTGGAGGTCTGTTAGATCTGATTATGCATACGTTAGCACCAGAGAACCACCTCGACGATGATCTCATCAACATTGTCATGTGACATCTCGCTTCATGAAGAACTGACGTCGTGAATAGCGTTTGGCTCTATTCTCTCATAAACACGAACCCCTGCTGAATGTCGGTGGAGGTCAAGCCTGATGTCTTGGTCCCAGCTCATGATGCAATATCGTCGTACTGGAGCTTATACTACTTCCGCACTCCTATACCTCTCGAGGTATGAGAGTCGATACCCAATCTTGATGATCTTATCATTCAGCATGTCATGAAGATTACCAATATCCAAGACTAGGGTATCCTTCAAATTTAAAGACGTACACTGTTTAAAATTCATTTTGATCGAAAGTTACCTGCAAAGGTGTCACCGACAGGTCAACGCCGTCGACTAGGGCATTTAAACCATCAAGTTCGCCCAGATGATTTCCCTGGCATTGACCCCTCGATGTCAATTACTTCGCACAAGTCCGGCCCCTAGCGCATCGGCACACTCTTTGAGCTTTTGACTCCTGACATTACAATGGTGTCCTCACCAATTCTACTTATTCCCAAGCCTGGTCCGATCTGAAACATGTGGCATGAGGACAGGTCTAGACCCTGTGCTTTCTAGCTCTGATCTCCCACGCGAGCACGTCTGCGGCTGTCGGACCAGCAGCAGAAATACCAACAAGCATTTCAGTGCTATGCAAGTCGGTATTTATTTTACCATCGCGGCTGTTGATGAAGATGTTCGCAATGGGATTTTGGCCATTAATTCTGGGTTTTGGCCCTGGTACTTATTTTGAGCTTTGTAAAGAAGAAGTAAAGTGGGATTGTTGGGAGGTTCGCTGAGGTGCGCAGGCACCAAATAGGACTGCAGTAGCCATGCGTTCGAGGCTCTTTGCCGTCTCTGCATTGTTTGTCTTATGCTCTTGCTCCTAATCGCCATCCGCCATAGAGTTTAAGTCAATCGCTATATTACGAACGAAGTGCGACTACAACACTTGATCAAGACAGTGTTGCCACCAGACTGCCACAAACGTTTTGCCTCTGCCATAGTTTAAAATGGCACGATCTACAGAGCCCTAGTAATCTTAGTGCTTCTACACTGTAAGCCGTTACTTGGGCTTAGGGACTAAACTTCACTCTATGATTTAGCATATAGAACTGGGATTGTGTTTCAACCAGGTCCAACAACAAAGATTCATAGCCATTGAATCGTAAAATACCGGCACATACGACCATACCTACCAGAAAATACGGGATCCCGTCCGCTCTCCCATAGTCAAGCTGGTAAGGGGCGGATTAGTAGTTGGGTCGGTGACGACCAGCGAATCCCCGCTGTTGTATGTTTTTGCCCATACACTGGCCGACTAGGTGACTTTTATTTTCCCGGCTGGCCTTGTTTATAATTCTTTTATTGTGACAACTTTTGCCAGTTTAATTTTACCAATGAAGAATGGAGTTGAGGGTGCAGTCGCCTCCATAACGGCATTCGCGATATTGAGACAACCACCCCAAGCTCTAAGAGTCCGTCTCCATCGAGGAGTAAAATCACTAGTTGAAAGCCTCGATCAGCACTTCCAGCATTATGGTCAGGCTGGTTGTGAAGGGCTTTCGTATCAGTATTGCCTAAAGTCTATCCACCATGTGCCTTTACGCCCAACCAGAGACATACGGCGTTGTTGGCATATATAATATCGAGTTTATAAGTACTAGCCTCGCAGTTGTAGACGAAATTATAGTTCGACACCGATTATAATGATCCACTTGTCGGCTAAAAATAATGACAATCAGCATTCTAGAATACGGTGAAACCTTCAATTCCGCTGTAATATTTATCGACCTAGAAAAGTTTAATAGATACTGCCAGGGAACGGTGTTTTGAGTTTCCGGCAGCTGGATGGATGGACTAAACGTCTTTAGACATCTTAGAGTTAATTAAGGGCACTGGACTGTGCATCTCGCAATAGAAGCCTCATATACGACTGAAGGTATAGATAGGTGTTTTTCTACTAGAAATATCTAGAAAAGTGTCCTTCAAACAATTACGGATATAGATGCTTCCCGGAGGTACGAATAACCTTTTGCATCCAGCAGTGGAGACACGGTCTTATGTGGCAACATCCATGCTGAGTTTGTTTCTGGCGACCCAGTAAAAAATCAGTCTCAGGCACTAAGACGGGATATCGTAAAGTCGTATGTATACTATCGATAACGGGCGCGAAGGATATAACTTTAAGAAGCTAATAACACCGCGTCCAAATTGTCTGATACCCTTCCTATTATAGTATCTTTCACATTAAGTAAAAAGGACAACCATGATTGTACCTACCGCCATCTGGCTCACCTTCAGCCTTTCTCTGTTTCATCCCTCACCTGCTAGTGCGAAAGCTCCATACTGTCTCCCCAACCACAGCTGTTTCCCCTCGACACATATTTTGCAGTCTTTTAATGCCTCAATCAATGGGAGGCTACTGCATACGCAGCCCTATGGCGCTGCGTGCTATCAAGAGACGTACGACGAGGCCACCTGCCAGCAGATATCTACAAAAAGGGCACAGGCTCAGTGGAGGGTTGAGCAACCTGGTACGCAGCTCCTCTACAGAGGAGCATTGCAAGCTGACGACTACAATAGCAGTAGCACAATATCCCAACATGGAATTGGACGCGCACGGCAACGGTTGTGCAATTCCCGACCTTCAACGCAATGGGAGTGCCCCGCTACCTGTTAAGGAGAAGTGTGAGATTGGTGCGATGTCTCATTTTTTAGTAAACGCAACGAATGTCGAAGACGTTGCGAAAAGTGTGCAATTTGCAGCCAAATACAACCTTCGATTTCGGATCAAGAATGTAAGTTCTACATATAAATAGACAGACTCCATGTGGTATTTATCGAATGCGATGAGTCACTTGAGAAACACCCAAACTTCATAACCAATTACTGACAACCCTCCAAGACCGGTCACTGCTTCACGGGTCGTTCACTTGGTGAAGGATCTTTCTCCGTCTGGACACACAACATGCGAGATATCGAAGTGGAAAGGGGGTTTGTGCCTGATGGGAGCAAATCGACACCGCAAGACGTTTTCATCGTTGGTCCTGGTGTAAGTGTAGCAGAGCTCTACAGGGCAGCTGCCGCAAACGGTTTCGCGGTGGTAGGGGGCTTATCACCAACCGTTGGTGCTACTGGAGGATGGATCCTCGGCGGTGGCGTTGGTATGTTGTTACACTAGGTTGACGACTGGCATATACTGACTGATTGGGAAAGGTCCTTTTGCTCGTCATTTCGGAATGGGCGTGGACAGTAGGTCTTATCATCAAGGTTCCTTTGGACCACAGTTTACTAACAAGTATGGAAACAGATGTTGTCCAGTTCCAGGTGGTTACCTCGAGTGGTAAGATAGAAATTGTTAACGATGTATCCAATCCAGATCTATTCTGGGCTCTTCGCGGTGGCGGCGGTGAGTAACATCCATCGTGCGTTTCCTAATCATGGCATCTAACATCCCCTTGCAGGAGCTTTTGCTGTTGTTACAAAGCTGTGGATCAAAGCCCATAGCGCCATGAAAGCTATTAACTCGGTGGCTGGAACGATTCAATGCCAGGATAAGGGATCCTTTGTGACCTTGATTCATGAATTGGTTGAGATGCAGTCCGCTATTAACGAAGCAGGACACAGCGTATGTTTCACAAATGGATCTCATCTGTCATATCACTACATATGGGGTCTTGCTGATACCTTGACTAGGGTGCTTTCTCTACTGTTCCGGATGAAAATCTGGCTGCGGTGCTGTCGTTTGGCATGTATACCAATAACGATACCGTCAAGCCCGCGGATGATGCCCTGAGTCTCTACGACTCGTTGAAGAATATTCCGGGCTGCACACCCAAGTTACAGGCAATTCAAACTACGGGTTTAAACTCCTGGGTAGGCTCTTACGACAAGGTGGTTCTTCCTCTGGTTGAGGAGAGTGTCCCGGTCGGACATTCATTGGCCACACTGAGCCGGATCATCTCTAAGGATCTTTTCCGAAACGATACTAGTCGCGACAATATCAAGAGGTTCATTTCGGAACTACCGATTCCGATGATATGGCAGAACAGTAAGTCAAATGGAATCTGGGTTCTGTGATATCCTAAGGCCTCAACTAATACTCGGGTAGCTGTTTCTGGAGCGGTGAATAGTATTTCTACTGACGCGGTATGTTTGTGATATTGAATGGTCCTCAATAGCAATACAGCTAATCATCTATTCCCAGACATCCATACATCCTGAGTGGCGTAGTGCTTTCGCCTTTGTTGACATGTCGTGAGTACTTAAAGCATCCCGCATCATTCCCGCTTACATGCCAACCCTCTTTTACCCTAGGTTTTTCGGTGATTGGAAATCACTCAGTAACGAAACATTCGCCCTGATGAACTCGACATCCAAGCTCCTGACAGATACTTTTGGTACTGCTGTGTATTATAATGAGCAGTATGCGACTGGAGAGGAGTGGCAACATTCGCAGTTCGGCACGAACTATGAACGGCTGCTTGATATTAAGCGCAAAGTCGATCCGATAGACCTTTTCCAGTGTCGTAACTGCGTCGGTAGTGAAGCTGGCTACTAAGGCAGAAGAGCAGACAAGTCAACTCAGTAGATAAGTGCTATTTATATGGTATTTATTCTATTCCCTAGCGGTAGAGTGGATAGGGTTATAGAACAATCCGGTTAGGAATCTGTCTAAGCTCCCCACTGTTCCATCTGCTGTTATTATTCCTTGTCACCGCTACTAAGGTCCACTTAGTTATTCGTTTTGGGCGGAGCCTACTGCTCCTATTCAACTCGGAAACACAAAGACACCTATTGGGGTTCTGCAGGTTATGGCTGGTATTCGTGGGCTAAGGAGGTGGTCGGGGGATGTCTACTGTTCGTGGTTCAAGAAGCATGTTCTCAAGTTGACAACACCAGCGCCAGCTTTAATACAATGCACCAACCAGGAATTGTATTCAACCATAGTTCGTTCGTAAGAATTATAAGAGAAGAATGTTGACGTTCTTTGTGACTTCCACTCAATCATTGCAGTACAGCATTAGGGGCCACACTGTCAGGCGACCACAACTTCAACTCCAACAACCCCTTAACTGACCTCCCTCAACACATTTCTTTTGGTGATCATCACTGTTTTCTACCCCCCCTCTACTTTTTGCTTTCGTGTTTACACCCGCATTCTTTATAGTGCTACTTTGTCAAGGCCCCCCTCGCCGGTTTGAAACACAAGCACGACTTGCGACTCCAACCCGATGGATCTTCAAGACGCCCCAACGTCCTATCAGTACAGCGGCCTAAGTCTTGAGAGATGTTTACGTTGCCAACTCATCGATGCGACCTTCTCCAGACCCACATTAGCATCGCCAATGCGTTACTAAGTATCGATGCACAACTTCGGGTATCATGGCAATAGACACAGGCGTCAGCTTCTCTGTAGACGGCTCAACACCTTTACCACCTCGACCTTGTACCGAGAGCACTTTTTCGACTCCCTCAATGACCAAAAGTTCGAAGCAACTACACAAAGCAACGCCTACCTTTCGCTGTTACTATTTCTCCCAAAGCTCCGACAATCCTCAGGTCTTTGTCCCGACGATATCTACAGCAAGGACCACTAAGCTTTAGTTCAACGCCGAGGACCACCCGCCGCTCATGGTCGAGTTCATCCATCTGGACAGATTCCTCTTCCACAGACATATTAACGCTCCATTCAAAGTTCTCGCTCAGCGACACTCCGAGCGGACAATTGAGATACACAAGATCTATGCAACAACCCTGAAAAGTAACGAGCCACGGCTTGAACAAGCAACCAATCGGGTCACCCGGCTCGAAGTTGTAGTCAAGCAGTGTCGATCATCAGTCACCGAGCTGGACAAGACTTAGCAGGCACTTTGTGCGACAATGGATGTTCTTAGATGTGTTAGCGCGCAATTGGTTCTATCTTCAAGGCAGCACCAGCATAAGGTATGCCCCGTCAGTGTTTGAGTGGCATGATGGGCACAGAAAGACGCCACCGCCATTACTGCCTGGTGGTTTGCCTTGCATATGCGATTAATACAACTGAGTATTGACTGTTAGTAAGGATGCCACTGTGATTCACGGATCCACCGGACTTTATCACCTGGATTGTCGAGCCGAACGTTAATACTCTTGTGAATATACGCTACTTTCATCTGTTTTGTTTGAATCAGCAATTCAATATCCAGCTTTGCTAAGATGAGCAATCAATCAGACAAACGCAGTTTAGGTCTATTTTCTGTCTATTTATTTCCCCTCCTTTATACACTACGTTACCGAACCCCTACCTCTAAGAAGGCATTGTCTCCTCCTTCATTCGGATTACGACAAAGGTTATAAAAATAATGTCAACAATCTCCAGGAGCTGCTAGAGCGTGGTGCTATGTTGCAACGCCTTGTTATACCAAGGCACCCTGTCACGGCTAGGAACAGGACTAACTAAAACGGCGCCTCCTGTTTTCTCTCATGCCACCAGTTTTTCTGACCTCACAATTGTTTTCAGTTAGGCATCCATGCATGAGAGCAACCAATCAACGTTTTGTAAGGCGGTCGGTGTCCGGCCTCTTTTGGCTGCAGGAGGCCCACCAGTTTTGGTCCTACGTTTTAATCTCGTTGGACACGCATCTTCATCTCTTTTACCTTCAGTTCTCCGTTTTTACGCAACCAGTTGTGATTATTTAATACGAAACCTAAAACAACGACAATGAGGAATACGTCAACATGTCGAGCTTGGCCGATAAAGAAATGGTAATCCTTCGGGAGGTTCTTGGGAAAGGCGAAGGACTCATTGCCACCCGGAAGATCCCTAAGGGCACTCGAATTCTCTCTGAAGAGCCCATTATAAAAGTCCCTGAAGACACGCCTGACAGTCCGGCCCTACGAGCAGCCATACGCAGGCAAGTTGATGCACTCACTTCAGACCAACGGCGAGCCTTTCTAGCCATGTGCAATATTTATCCTGGCGATGTTGCCTCGCAATATCTTGGAATAATTCGAACGAACGCTCTGCCCATGGATAGCGGAGGTGGCATCTTCCTCGACGCATGCCGCATCAACCACGCCTGCGATAATAACGCACAGAAAAGCTGGAATGAGGGCATTAAACGACACACGGTTCATGCTTTGCGAGATATCGACGACGGTGAAGAGATCACCGTCACCTACGTCGGTGTCTTGAACAATCGCAGAACTCGTCAAGAAGCGCTTCGAAAGAAATTTAAGTTTACCTGCTGCTGTGGCCTTTGCTCCTTACCACCGCATCTAAGCGCCGAAAGCGACAGACGTCTCGATGAGATCCTGAAGCTGGATGGTCGTATTGGTAGAGATGGCCTCACGGGAATTTTGTCGGACCCGAAGCGGATACTTGGATACGTGGATCAACAAGTCCGACTATACAATGAACAAGGACCGGACGATGTTGGCTTACCCAGGGCCTTCTTCGATGCCGCACAGGTCACTGCCGCCCACGGAGATCTAGCCAGGGCACGAGTCTTCACTGAGCGGGCGGCGGCTGGATGGCTTGTCTTAGAAGGTGATGATAGCCTCAGGGTGCTGAAGACCGAACAACTTGCTCGAAACCCTTCAAGCCATGATACATGCGGGTACTCAGCAGCTTGGAAGACTGCCGTGGATGATATTCCTCAGGAACTCGATTCAAACGAGTTTGAAGACTGGTTGTGGAAGAGGGAGAAAGCGATCGAACCCGAGCAACTGGGAATTTTCCGTAGTCAAGCGACATTTCCGAGTTTTCTTCAGTTGCCCTATGAGACAGATGCTGATGACGACTTCTTCGAAAGTAGAGGCGGGGTCAAATACCACCCTCGGCGGCATTGGTGCTTCTTGGCAGAAATTGTCGACTTCGTAACACTTGTTCGTCTGCAAATGGAAGTTAAGGACGTCACCGGCAAGACAATTCTACTCGCCTTCTATACAGACAGTCGCGGCAGCGAAATAGCTTCGTCACAGATCTGCAAGGGATACACTGTTGCAGTCCTCTATGCACAACACCACGCATTCGCGTTTTCGGAACCAGGAATCCGCCATGAAGATCCCGAATTTCTTAAGGTATGCTTGCTATTTCTCTCTGGTAGACGTGCCTTTCTAATCTGTTTTGTCACCCCAAACCCAGATATTTCCACTGTCGCTAGTCAATTTGCTGGCTTTAAGCGACCGAGTCCAGAGATTCTCGACGGAAACGGATGGCATGAAAATATGCCACGGTTGCGGCAAACAGACTACGTCTTTGAAGAAGTGCGCGAAGTGCTCGCTGTTCTGGTACTGTAACGGTGTAAGATAGTCACAACCAACCTACACTGTTCTGTTAAGATGCTAATCAGATTACAACAAGGTCTGCCAGAAGGCAGGGTGGGTTAAGAAAGACCACAAAGCAGACTGCAAGCTTCTTCGCGATGGTGATCTGAAGGGACTGTTTTTACTCAACTGGGACGACTTTCAAGACTTTGCCAGGTTTCCTTTAGCTTGTTCAGGGCAGTAGCAGCGTCTGAAAGTAGACAAGATGACTGTAAGGTGATCTTTTTTCACTTGAGTATACTGTCCGGAAACAGGATCGGTATTGGGTTTTAAGCCAATGAAAGATCTTGTTTCTTAGGAGCCATTAGATCCTTCCCCATCCTACTCTTCTGTTCTAGATCGTCGCCTGCCCCTATTCGTTGGTTTCCCCCTGTAAATTGTCTTACATCCCAACGCCTGTCTTATATCCGGCGGAAGATCTAAACTCCAGTCTTCTCCATTCTTCTGTTTGCTTACCACTTTGGAAACAGCGGCATTCCTGTTAGTGGTAATTATGTGCCGTTATTTGTAGTGGAACCTATCCCAAGCCTCTGATCAGCCGGGCCGGCCTTGGCGCCTGGCAATGACACTGAAACTACCGGCGGCATTCCTGTTAGGCAAGCAACCCTGCCTTATTTTTATTTGGAACGCCCACTCCTCAATTAGCCCTTACCGCAACTTACTCTATAAACCACAATTCTATCTAAGAGCACGGCAAATGGCGACGAATTACTCAGGCGAGCAAGCCTGCTCGTTTCCCATCTTGGACGCGCACTTAAATGTGTGGCATGACACGCGACACAATGAGTTCGACCTGCTTCCTCGGGCAGTTTTGATCTAGTTATGTGAAAAACATGCCGTTTAATTACTATCTCTATTTCAAACGGGCTGGGCGTTGAATCTTTATATCCATACCGGCTCGAAAACCTAGTTTTCGTCTGCCAACTCCCGAGGGAGAATGGTGATGGACATAGCTGGACATGTTGCATGACACGGTTCAGTGATGAATCGCTATTGGGTATATTACAGACAGCTTCCCTACTTGACGTAACCAATGGAACCCCGTCGGCAGAGGCATTCAACACGGCTGTGGTACACAAACACACAGAGATAGGATCAAATTTAGGGAATCCGGCAATGTTTACCCTCTTTGCTAACCACTCAACAGGTCCTATTGGTCCTCGCCGTCGGCGTTGATGAAACTGCCGTTTCACTGGCTTTTTCCAGTTCAATCATGTCCAATGAGCAAGCGGCCAGTGTAGCAGCGACATTTGCACGGGCCATACCGCAAGCACTCAGAGCTTGATTTATGCAGTCAGCATGACCGAGATATCCTATCTGTCTGGAACAATGGTATTCCAGAGAGATTGGACTCTCAAATTGATGAAATGATTTCCCATCAGGCCCGCCAGGATCCCTCGCATGTCGCCGTCTCCTCTTGGGACGGAGAACTGACCTATGGTGAGTTGGAGAGGGTTTTCTCTGCTCTGGTAGCGCAACTTGCAAAGCAGGGTCTGCGAAGCGGTATATTCGTGCCGCTTTGTTTTAGAAAGAGCAAATTGACGGTGACTGTCATGCTGGGTGTGATAAAGGCTGGCGGTACCTAGGTTTTGCTGGATCCATCCTATCATCCTAAGTGCATGGGAAGTATTTGCCAGGATATTGACGCCCCAATTTTGGTGACATCCCTCCAAACGATTGAAGATATGCGGACATTGGTCGATAGCATCGTTATTGTCGATGAAACATCCCCGAATTGGTCAGGCAACCATGACTGGCCACGTCAAGTCAGCTCCCAGAACGCTCTATATGTGACATTTACCTCTGGATCTACCAGGAGACTCAGAGGCATCGATGTAAAGCATGGAGCCATCTTTACTCGGGCATTGGCGAATGTATCACTGCCGCAACTGACCAAACACTCGAGAGTATTGCAGTTTGCCAGCCATGCATTCGACGTGAGCGATCACGATATTCTATACACGGTAATTCATAATGGAACTATCTACATTCTATCCGAGTTTGACCGTGTCAACAGTCTCGAATTATTAGTTAATCGCCACCAGGCCAACTGGACCAGTCTAACATCGTCATCTGCCAGTTTACTAGACCCTAAGACCGGTCCGACCTTGCAGACACTGGTCCTTGCGGGCGAAGCCATGTCAACAACCCATATTTCTGCCTGGGCAGACAAAGTGCAGATTATGAATGCGTACGGCCCGAGTGAATGTACCGCTATCAGTTGCATCAACCCTAGAGTAACAATAGGGTCAGATCGTGCGAACATCGGGCGTGGAGTAGGATCTGCGATCTGGATTGTTGAACCTGGAGACGTCAACCGCCTTGCACCAATCGGGGCGATTGGAGATTTGGTTATTGAGACAGCCGCAGTCAGCCACGAATATATGAAAGACCAGGAGCCATCAGAAGCCTCCTTTCTTAAGCATGTCCGATGGCGAGAGGACTTCCAGCTCGGCTGACACGGCCGGTTATATAGAACAGGCGATCTTGGATGCTTTAACGTTGATGGCACCATCTCCTTCATTGGACGCAAAGACAGTCAGGTCAAGATTAACGGAGAACGAGTAGAGTTGGCCGGGATTGAACCCCACATGCTACAGGCCTTGGCCAGTAGTCTTAAGGACGGGTCAACCATCCAAGTGGTAGCGGAAATGGTGATGCGAAAGGAAAGCTACTGACCAGCCTTGCTGACATTTATATACCAGACAGGCAATAAACAGAAATGAGAAGTGCAGCGAAACATAGTAATCCGGCAGACGACGGCCCGCATGACAGACCAACTGGCCGAGGTGTTACCCGCGTATATGATTCCCAGTATGTGTATCCCTGTGGAGAGGATTCCTATGACGGGGACAGGCAAAACAGATCGGCGAGCGCTACGACAGCTCGGCGCATCCATGACCTGGGACCAAATGGCAGCCCTGACAGCATCCACACCCAGCCATCGAGCCCCAGCGACTGAACGAGAGCAGCTAATGTAACGAATCTTTATGTCCGTTCTGAATCTTGACGCCGACTGTGTTGGGGCGGACCACGGCTTTCTTCGACTGGGAGGTGACTTGATTGCTGCGATGCGTCTGATTGCAGCTGCACGCAAAGAAGGGCCGCATTTGACTGTTGCAGACGTCTTTCTCTATCCACAACTCAATGAACTGGCGCAGCTTGCTCAGACAGCAATCAAGTCAGAAGAGAACATTGTATTGCCATTTTCATTGCTCATGTCTGGTATCTCAACCGTCTATCCCCATCGGGAATCGGTCTTGCTTTGTGGCATACAAGAGGATCAGGTGGAGGACGTTTGTCGTCCAGTCAACAAAGCTAGGCTTTGAGATCATACTACGCCCTGCCGTACCTAGCCAGAATAGGATCATGACATTCTGCAAAAGCCCCTTTCTGAGAGGCATTCAAATCATTCGTTCTTGTAGTACTTATCTTGGCGACCGCACCCACTCTTCATTTTGTTTTTGCGGTCGTCACTCTCACCATCGATATGCTGATAAGGGGTGTGTTCAGTTATAATCGATTTTCTGTTGAAGGAAAGGCCTGTATCGCCTAAGACCACAAAACGCTCCTATGGTATCGCCAGCGAGAGAGTTACTAACACTACCTCTAATGTAACAGACAATTCTCATCACTGGCGCATTGGAGGGCATGGGCCTCAGCATAATAAAAGCAGCTGTCGGCTGAGGGCGCAAATGTTGTTCTCGTCTCTCGCAGCATTGACAAGCTTGAAGCTGCCCTTGTCAGCGCTAGGTTCTACGGGTTATTCTTTTACACGAACGCACGATTTAAGTACTGATTAAGTTAGACCACAAGCCGCAGCAAGGAACCCCAAGACCCAGCGCTTTTACTACATCTCCGTTAACGCCTCTGTTACGTCCTATGCAAGACCTCTCCTCGCCGAAGTTATCAGCTAGAACTAAAGTAAAGCTCCTAATGTCGTCTAAATCGTTGCCGGTATTACCTATCCTTAACTATTTATTAATATAGAGATAGAGTCGATATGACATTATATAGACACTAACCTTTTCGGTACTGGCGAAATAGCTTACGCTGTCCTTCGTAAATGGCTTACTTTTAATGCTCCTATTAAGAAAGAGAATAAGCACCTTATTATAACCTTGACCGTCGCTACTTTCTATTCTCCTCCTGGGTATACCCCTTATACGCCTTTTAAATATGCTCTGTAAGGGCTGGCTGAGTGTATTTAGCAGGAAGTAATAAAATACCCCTAGAACGTTAAGATTTATGTTATTTAGCCGGGGACTATACTTTCTCCTGGTAACCTCCGGGAAAATGAGATTAAACCCGAAATTATAAAACTTATAGAGAAGGATAACCCTTAATTAACACCTGATAAGGTCGCTGCGAGGGCAATCCAGGCGCTTGAGGCTGGACAGCATCATATTACCATTAATCTTCTCGGGACAATCATAAAGTGGGCATCTTTTGGCGGTGCTGTAAAGAATAACATTCTTTCTAATTTCCTAGGCTCCTTGCTTGGCGTCGTTATCTGGCTATTTGCTCGACCTATTCTTGATCGTCGAATAAAGAGTTACGGAAAGAAATACGGACATCCCAGCACCTATGATCAAAAAAGGGTCGGTCCTCAGATGCCTAACAAAACGAGACCTGCGTAGTTCATGCAACGTGACAACGACGCGATAGAAATACACAATGGAAATTCACAACGCTATAATAACCTGGAGTGTAATTGTATAGGGTCTGTGACTTCTGCAAACAATTTTCATCTGCCGGTCCAATAAGCGCCCTTGGTAGATCTCTCGGGCATCAGATTTGCGATCATATATCGCTACACCCAACGAGCCTGAAGATTCTAAAGAAGTGCGAATCGTCTTGTGGAGTTTGGACTAACCCCAACTACCGCAGCTGATTAGGCAACGCACTGTTAATCGCCTTCCAGTGTTCAAGAAAATTTGTTGTCGATTCTTTGCAGTGAGATTGCATCAGCTAAGATACGCTACATCTTAGTATGCGGATCTACTTAAGCCAAACGAATCGATATGGATGCAAAGTATCACATTAAGGCAGGTGATGGGTTTTCTTTTTACAGACTTTTGGGCTAAACTCCTGCTAGCGCCTGGCTACGAAAAATTTATGAACAGTCAGGTTTCAACACACTCAGAGAAAATGGTAGAGCAGTTAAAGTCCTCCAGACCTTTTTTTCTTGTGTTCTCAAGCCCTTCTTAGACCAGTATGGGTGGCGGGTCAAACTATGTGTCCTGTCGGGGAGCTTCATAGCTGGAATAGAGTCGCGGAGTCTGTCTATTTTCAGGGGTCTCAAGCCTTTTCGATTGCTCGTAGTTGATTCTGAGCCCTGGTGCAAACCCAAAATTTGGCAGCGACGTGAAACTCTTTCATCTGCGGGCAGCACAAGCCTAGTGATGGTGTTTGCTACGCCCGGTGGAATTGGTCGCATTAGGCTGGTACCTACACGTAGCGATTTACGATTCCCTGCTATCATTTAGCCCCTCAGGAAAGTCCCATTTTCCTACTCCGTACTTCCAGATACGCTGCCACGCGTTCTGGCCCCCCCTTGCTTGATTCAGTTTGACTGGCCTTTGGCAGTCGCTTTATACACGCACTTTCTGTTACGTTAGCCCGGACGGACTCTGGCTGTCCACTTTGGTAGAGGTCATGATTTCTTGGGCTTGTATCTCGAGATACACTACCGACGTCTTTCTATCATCAAAATGAACCAATGGTCATACTTCCAGCGACCTGAGCAAAACACATCTTTCTACTACCCGGGATATTAGTGCACGTCATAGGCAGGCAGCTCCAGAGAAACAGCAAGTGATGGGAGTCCCTGTTCATAAAGCCCAAGAAGGGAACAATAGTGAGTCGTCTGATACGACACGACCGAGTCATGCGTCAATCGTACGAGTCAGTCGTCAGGGTTGCCATGGAAATTAGTGACAACAATAGTAGACGCCAAGGGCCGTGGTGATATGAGAACAGCGCGTCCGCGATTGTGAAATTGATGAGTGCAGGAAGAGATAATGAGAGACTTTATTAGCAAACGGGGAGCAGGACCAATGTTAGATTGTATATGATCCGACGTAGGTGTAATGCTAAATAGCAAAACAGGAAGACGATGTCCTAGCATGTACAGGGGACGACATAAAACCTCGTCTAAGCAATGTTCAATAACGTTGTAACCCTTCTATTTTAAGATTTCCCTCAATATTCAGTCGAAATCACTACCTAGAAGACAAAGAAGCTTTCATTGTTTACCCATTTTTATCAGTAAACTGCTTAACTTAGGACGACGAGCTTCCAAGCTCGTTTGGGCAATTGTTTCCAAAGACTTAAATAGACGATAGTAGCCATATACGATGCTCGGACGTACATCCCTTGCTCATTCTTGACAATGGGCCAGCAGTACAGCCTATACTGTCCGCGATGCCTCCTGGGTTTATTCATTGTTCCTGCAAATACTGCGGCGAGCTCAATGTCTTGGAGTCCGCCGCCTTCCATCGCAATGACATTTTGTGTTTCGTAGATGCGATAAAAGCTGTCGCCAACTCTGATGCAGAATGGATAATGATCATTCATGGACTGTAGATCTGCCGGTGCGTTGATATATGGTTCTGGGTTGACGGTAACGGTGGGGTCATATCGAACGGTGGCAACTTCGGTGAAGAAAACTAGGAGGCTGGGCTTTAAAGATGAAGAAAGAGGCGGAAAGCCCCCGAGTGCTCTTTCAATTGCAACAATTTCTGAGACCGTGCTTTCAAGACCAACTGGTGCTGTATCTAGGAGCTTGCCGAGCCACTTGAAAGGGGAGTCCCAATGTTCAGCATCGCGCATAGACACGAGCGAGTATTTGAAGTCATAAACGAAAAATGACGGCGTTCGAGCACCATCTTCATCCCCATAATGTTCATTTAACTGTCCACCGTTGGTCCAGCTCAGCCAGGACCAGCTAGGAAAGGCTATTTTAGTAATGGTGCCGGCAGGCGATCTCATGGCGTGAGTCCCATTTCTCAGTCTTCTAGAGTTTCGAGATGTCCATTCCCACATGAGGAAACGACCAAAAGCCCCATGTGGTAGGCCCCAGGTGAACTTTGCACCAGGCCACGTATTCTCCAAGTAGTTCTGGGTGCCTATATAAGCCCGCATAATATCAGCTTCGAATGTCAATTTACGAGTGGAAAATGTTTGCGCGATGTTGCGGTATTCCAGATAGCTGAACTCATCTTCCATTCTCTGCTCCGCATTCTTCATTGGAAAGTGCTCAGCTGTGTCCTCACTGAGCAAACCTTCCCGGCAGCTCCAGTAGACTTGTTCTGCGGTGAAGACGAGCATTCTTCGGGAAACAAGTGCCTCTTGGAATGTCCAGGCTCGTTGGGCCCAGGGGGTTCCTGAAATCCACTCTGGCTCTTCAAACTTGGTATTATACCGTATCATCTTATGATCCACACAATCGACAAGAGGCACCCCCCGGGCCTCAAGGGGTCTTTGTTCAAGCGTACGCGTGTCTGCGCGGACTCCAGGAATACCGCTATATGCAGTCAGGCCTGATGCTGCTATTATGCTCAAGACGCTTCCATTGTAGATTAGATCCATTTTGTTGATAAATTCAATCATGTCAGACTCATCATCTTGAACGATACACAGACTGTCAATCCACAAGTGGCTGATTTCGAGTCTTGCGCAAATAGATATTGCGTCGGAAATAGTAGTTGGCAGAGTGATAGTGCTCAAACCATAGGGTTCCATAAGTCTGGCAACGTTCTCTTTGGTCAATCTCTGGAATGTTGATCCCCAAACATAGCTTAAAGTGGCATATGCCGGAATTGCCGTGCCGGACTCTGTAACGTCCCAGATCTCTTTGACGCACATTTCTCGAGTGCTGATGAGGCGTAATCGTCGAATATCCAAAGACTCCTGCGCGTGACAAAAGTCATGCATTGAATCACACATATTGATCCATCTCCTCATCCTATCGAAGTCAATGAGGAGCGGTCGAGGCTGACCAAACGCCCGATGTAACTTCGCTCGTACTGGCTCCGGATTTTCGTCCCACCGCCGAACTGATGGTCCCTCACCCTCTGTTCTCCATACATCTTCAGCGCTGAGGGTGATTTGATTAGTGTGTGTTCCCACCATAGGCATTTTGCTGACTGGCACAAGACCTCCAGGACCGGCTCTTTGCCAAATTATATCGGCCCCTTGCTGCCCAACGATGATATGAGCCGTCAATACGTGTCTTGGCATCCAACCCTCGAAACCAAAAGACCAGTTCTGTGAACCTAGCGAATCTGTGACCTTGAACCTGACTTGAGCATCGCGAATCTCTTCTTCTGAAGGCCTTATCCTTGGACCAGACGTCCAAAGGCCATACTGCTCTGCCCAGGTCGACGCATGTCGAAGACGGTAATCAATCGTTGCCGCAAACATCATACAGGTTTGGCAGTTGGTCTGATCACGCAGCTGCTGGAGGAATACGCTGACGCCTTCATCATTGTAAAAGTAGCGATGAGTATCGGTGCCAATAAACTCAAACTCGATTGAGTCGCATAGATGCATTGCTGCAAGTCTGTTGTATGTCGAAGCAGGAATAGTGGCTTGGCAATTATGGGACGATTTTAAAAGTGCGAAGAAGAATGGGTAACTTTCGATTTGGTTTGGTTATCCTAAGCGATTATGGATTATGCCCGGCGAGCGGGGTCCAGCGAACAGACGAAGCTCCACGGATTAGTGTTAATCCGTGGCTGCCCCAGCCCGCCGACTTCTAACCGACGATGGCCAGCTCTCTCAAAAAGTCCTGGTTTTCTCTCTCTAACCATTATCTACATATGCTTGACCGCCCATATGCCCAATGGTTCTCCTACTTACAAAACTATAATAACAGGCTCTACCAGGTTATAAGACCTCGCACTTCGACACTAGTATCATGGATGAAGGCGAGGCCAGAAAGTATGTTAGCCTGTTTCAAACGATATCGTGTCAACCTTTGCAGCAATCCTGAGAAAAGGGTTAGCGACTTGCAGGTCATCGGCCCGGCGGATATAGGTCAGCTAATGAAATGGAATTCAGATCTACCGTTGGCTCGGTATGAGACTGCCTATAAGCTCATACTGAATCACTGCATATTATAACCAGACCGCACAGCCATCTCTCCGTGGGATAGAGTCGTCACATATGCTGGGCTGGATGTTCTGTCTCGAGCACGTGTACTCCATTTAATCAGCACTGAAGTCGAGTCAAACATGATTGTTTCTTTCTATTTCTAGCTGTCTAAATGGTTTTTCATTTCCACTATGGCAGTTCTTCGGACCGGGAGGAGTTGCCTGGATTGTAACGCCATCGGCGCCATTAGGGTATTGGTAGAATCTTTGATTGAAGGACCAATTCCAACTCAGGGGTATCTTAACAACCCGGAAAAGACGGTATCTTCGTTTATTGAGGATCTTGGATGAATGACTTCCGTCCTGCTGGCAAAGGCCGTGTGTACAAGTCAGGTGATTTGGTTCAGTAGAACCTAGACGGAACATCACGATTTATCGGGCGAAAGGATACCCAGGTCACGCTGCGAAGACAAAAAATTGAGCTCGGCGAAGTCGAGTTTCGAATTCGCTAGTGTTTACTACCGGTCCACAATGTGGTGGCCGAAGTAGTCATTCCTTCTGGCTCCAGGGCAAACTCTCTGCTGGTGGCTTTCGTCCATCTGACCATAAACAGTGACGATAGCAACAACTTGTTTCTAACTCTCACCGAGGATCTCCGAGCCATCTTTTTCGCCGTCCAAACCAAACTCAGAGACATGGTCCTAGGGTAGATGGTGCCTGGGCTCTTCATCCCCCTGGGCCATATCCCAAGAACGACATCTGGGAAGATAGATCGGCGACAACTTCACGACCGAGCATCATCGCTCCCTCGAACGTCATTTGATCTTTTCATGGCTACGCGGGGTCCAAGGGAAAGGCCATACACTAAAATGCAAGAAAGACTTCAGGCCATCCTGAACTCTGTCACTGATCTGACCATCGACGAAATAGATATCAAAGACAACCCCCCGTTGTCTCAACCTTCTTCATGTATCTCTTCCGATAACGCTCGTAGAACTCCTCGGTGGTCGAAACCCCCTGCTGATCAATTCTTTTAATCTTTGGCTGCGTCTCACTCTCCCTACTCTCGAGATTAGTCTCTAGCGCCTTAATCTTGGCCTCTTTCTCGGCGAGTCGCTCCTTGGAAGCTTTGCGCTCGGCTTCGTGGAAGAGATTCTAGAGGAGTTCTCGACGTCTCATTTCGTTCCTTTCCTGTTAGATTTCGTTCTCGAGTTTGACTACTTTGGCTGCGAGCGTTATAAAGTTCATAATATTATTAGTATAATCCTGTACTTATACGTGGCTGAAGTGGCTGTGTTTGTCAGTCAGAAATTGTTAGTCGTGGGGCTAGTTAGTTATCATTATCATATGCATGTTGTATGGGGGGGCCATGGGCAAATTCATAAAACCAAACCTGCACAACCTTTCCTGGTGAATCTCATAAACACACCATTTATCATGTTCACTTTTCAGGTCTCTGACAAAGCTTTATTGTGGTGCTCACTGTTCAAAACTTTACTTACTGGCCCTGTTCACTACGTGTTTAATATGGACAGCAGCTGGAGCAATTGCTCAAGAATAATAACAGAACAGATCATGTTCTTCGAGATAAATTGTGCTGACAACATGTGCTTATTTGACATTGTTATTGTAATAGAGCATGTGGCACGAGAATATGATGTGGCTGGGTGAGCGATTCAGCCACAGTCATCTTCTCTGGAGATATGCACGGGCCACAAACACTGTCGATTATGATAGTGGCCCGTGCATTTCTCTTAAGAGTAACGACAAGAAAGTCCAAGGAATCTTAGAAACTAAGATTAAAAGAGTAGGCTTCTTAGCCATGTATATCCCCTCAATCTCGGTTTCGCAACTAGTAATATAATACTCCCAGCACATAAAGCTGTCGGTAAAAACAGGCTACTTGCGTAATAGCGTTGTAATTGCAGTTACTAATCCTGGATCTACTACAGAAGTAGTAACAGGTATTAATAAAGATTGGCGGCTAAGTGGATTGAAAGCTAAGTAAGCTATACTACGGAGTAGATGTGGTAATTCTATATGGAGTAGTACACTGTCTGCCTACTCCGTACTAAATACCCTAATGCGGAAATCCACCATAGTGCAATTACCACAGCTTATCTCAGACAGCGGAAAGAAAGCTAGGCCGATTACTAAATAGAGCTGCAGGAATAGCTAAAAGCCCCAAGGTAAGTTATTTCTTACTATAAAACCCTTGACAGTTGCATTATGTTAAAGTGTGTAGTACTCCTCTCCTGATATTTACACTATTCTTTTTCTATTATAAATATTTCACTATTTAAAAATGTCAAATAACTACGAGTTCAAGGGCTGGTTAGGTCTTTCACCTAATGCAATTGGCTAAATGCAATGGGGGACTTTGAGCCTAAGAAGTGGGAGGAAAATGATGTTGACATTAAAATCACTCACTGCAGTATCTGTGGTGCAGATTGCCATATGCTTCGCTCCGGGTGGGGACAGACATCTTATCGTAAGATTCCTTTATTCTCCTCATGCCCTTTTTCTTTTTTTATTTCTCTTCTTTTTCCTTCTTTACCACTTTTTCTCTTTCTCCTTAGGTATCAACAGGGACTAATATTGCTAGCTTGCTGTGTTGGGCATGAGATTGTCGGAAAGGCTGTTCGTGTTGGAAATAATGTCAAGCATATAAAGATTGGCGACCGTGTTGGTGTTGGCGCTCAGGCCTGGAGTTGCCTACGCGATGATTGCATCCACTGCTCTTCTGGTCGGCCTAATTATTGTCCTGAGAGTATCAACACCTATGGTGGAACATACCCCAACGAAATAGGTAAATCCTATGGAGGGTTCGGCGACTATAACCGCACCGATTCTCGTTTTGTGGTAAAGATCCCTAAAGAGCTACCTTCAGAGCATGCTGCACCTTTGATGTGTGCCGGTATTACCGTTTATTCGCCGCTGAGAAGCACAATTGCGGGCCTAACAAGGCTGTTGGCGTGATAGGCGTTGGCGGGTTGGGTCACTTCGCCATTCTGTTCGCCAGAGCGCTCAATGCAGATAAGGTCGTCGGCATCTCGCGCAAGGAGTCTAAGAGAGATGACGTTCTGGCCTTGGGGGCTGATGACTATATCGCCACTGATGATGGAGACCGGGGTTGGGCTACGATTCATGCCGGCTCACTGGACCTTATTATTTGTACTGTCTCGAGCGCTGACATGCCTCTCAATGAGTATTTGAAGCTCCTACGATACGGTGGTGACATTACCCAAGTCGGGTCTGTATCTTCCTGTGTCAAACTCCTTTATAACAAGACTAACGCAGCGGTTTTAGTGCGCCTGATAATGGAAACTTACCTAGCGTCAATGCTTTTACGCTGATCAATGGCGGTTTCAAATTAAGTGGTAGCGCAATTGGATCCCCTGGAGAGATTGAAGAGATGCTGCACCGGGCTGTCGAGTTTGATCTCAAGCCTTGGGTTGAGTTAAGATCACTGACAGACGCAAATCAGGCGATCATGGATATGGAGGCAGGCAGGGCACGATACCGATACGTCTTGGTAAATGAGAAGCACCTAGATGCTTAAAAATGGGAGACTGTCCCTTACAGTTAGAAGTTCAGTGATTGATTATTTATGATAAATTTGTTTGTTATTTCCGTACTGGTGATAACACTTTCCTTTTTCACTTTCAACTACAGGCCGATTGCTTTCCGACATCGGTTTAACATTCCAGACCTAATGTCAAACATATATTTAAAAGTATTCTTCTCTTAAAGCCGACTAAAACCCTGCCCACATTTACCACTATAGTGCAAAGCCTTCTCTTCTCCCCTCCAAACCCGACCGACATTCGATGCACCATGGCCGAAGTCACTCGCTATAAGAATCTTCCCACATAGCGCAAAAGCTTCTTTCTCCCCGCCAAATCTGACTGACATTAATTCCGCCATGGTCAGAGAAGGCAGTCCTGCGTCCAAGCAACGACGCAATCGAGTACCTATGTCATGCTATAGTTACAGATCGCTTAAAACAAAATGTGACGGCAATAGGCCCGTATGCTCGACCTGTGCCAATGATGGACGAGAGTGTGCCTTCGTTCAGACGGACACCGGAGGTAACTCTAGCGGGAGGTAATCGACCCTCTTTTCCTTTCCCTTTACAAACCCGGTGAGACGTTAACTGAGGAGATTGATTATTGGAAGTTACCTACGCGGGCTGGAAAATCGCCTCGTTTTACTCGAGTGGTTGTGAGCCGCAGTGACTTGACCGATTTGGTCCCGGCTTACCAGTGGCAGTGACGCAAGTCAAAGCGTGGAGAGCAGCCAGACGAGACATACGGAGGAGAAACTCAATCGCATACGCGTGACCAAACACACACCCATTGCCTCTCGACGCATTCGGTCCCGCGGTATTAGAGTCTAAGCGCACTCTATTCTCCCAGCCCATATCCACCATCATAGCTGTTGAATTACATGAAACTCTCCCGCGCAGAACTTCTGATGTGGTCCAAACAACTCGATTAAGATGACTCCGTTACAAACAGGCATTCTAGGACATGCAAAGACATGGCCGATATCTCCACCAGTCACCTTCACACAGCCTTGGTAACACCGGGCAAAGAGACCAACCCCGAGAAGTTTTTGGCCATTACGGGCCGCTCGGCTTCCAACCTGCGGCAGTCGTGGGAGTTAGCTGTAGCCTCGACGTTGAAGAAGCCGTTCAGTAGGTTCTTAATAACCTGGGCTTGCCCCTCCTTGGCAGCCTCCTGGATACACCTGATTTGAGTCTCTGCCTGACGATGGCTGTTCTGGATTGAGGGCACCGTCAACACGGGATGGGATTGCCATCTCAGCCGGCATGACCCCCTGATCCCTCAACCAGGCATTGTGAGTTACGAAGGATTCCAGGGAGGCCGCAACCAGGACTGGGCCATATTCTTTCTTCACGTGGACACAAGTCATCAAACGGAGTGTGAGGAGTTTAAAACTGAAAGAAATCGAAAGAAAAGGAGAGAGAGACATTGCTAGAGTTATCGCTAACTTAATGACACTAGACGAAACCGTCTTACTGAGAAAGAGCCCCTGGATGATGAACTGTGGAGTGTGATACTTATTCTAAGATCTCTGACAAACCGTCTTGACACGGGCTAAGCAGTCTTCTTCGTATGTGAATGAACTTCCTCACCGGTGATTCAGCCACTTGTGAATCATAGTCGTTATGTCTCACAAGGAGGACCCAATTATCTACTCGGATAAGGACATCGGCGGCAACAAGACCGCCGCTACCATCTCCAAAGCATATTTTGGCGTTGAGAGAGAGCTATTACAAAGGGGTATGAGTCCTTAGTTGCTGCAACACAACTCGAGACAAAAGCGAGACAGCGAGGCACTCCATTTCGTCCAACCATGCTCCCTACAGCATGAGCCTCGGCCTTCGTAGGATGGTCAAATACCCCCCGGGCTTACGGCGTGTCAACAAGACCTAGCGCTACGACTATGTAGTGGCATTGTACCGAGGTTTGTAATGGTTTAAAATGCTTGGATAGGCTCTGTTCGCCCTTTACCCCCTTGATCTCCATATTGGACCGTCGGGCAAGCTCCTTGATGTAGCCCTGGTATCCTACGACGAGCACATACTTATACTGTCGCCGCTGCTAAGGCAAAGGTTTCCAACTCTTAATATGAGTGTGATAGCTAATAAGTAAAACAGAAAGCTTTAGTCTACATGATGTCTCTATAAAGATCAGGCTAGGAAGTGCATTCCGAAACCAGTCGCGAAGAAGCTTAAAGAGGGAGTTGGTCAAACCCGGAACAACGACGGCACATACTTGTCTCTCACCTGTGTAACGATGGCGGTCCTTTTGCAGAAGGAGAGCTCTGAGCCAGCTCAGGGACTTACCCAGCATCACATGCAATGTGTGACTAGACATATTCATCCTTGACCATCCCACTCTACTCCCGATTTCCTGCCCTTTTGCAAGTCTTCGTTTTGATACAAACCTCTCTGCTCTGAGGGTCGGGCCCTTGATGCGAGCCAGGAAGAGCTTGAGAAGCTCGTATACACGGGCGGCTGCACCAAGTTCCTCGACAATAACCTTGACTCAAACCTTTACTGGTAAGCGTTGTTTATAGCGTTATGAACCACCTTTTTCCCCGACAAGATGGTGAACTGGGCCCTGTTGTGTTGGAGAGTAACCCTCGATGTGGGTGGTCGGTAGCACCACGCTCGGTGACTACCACATATCTTGGAACCACAAAACTCCACCTTCATTTCTCTTACCAGACATGGTCTAGCGTAGCTCACATCTATCGGAGACTTGAAGGCAGCCGTCACAGGACGGAATTTATCAAAGTCCATGCCGGATCTTGGTCTCCGACGACCACGCCGCTGCTTGTTGATATTATATCCAATAACCAAAGGTTCCACAACTTACGACGGCTTTCGCTTCGTATATAGACGGTCATCAGCCAATGCAAAGCTTGAACTAGTAACGTTAAGGGGCTTCATGTCACAGCCGTCGCCGCTCTATCTATAAGAGAGCCACTGACACGATGAATCGAGGCGAGGAGCACATATCTTTCTGCTTTTGCATAAAGACTGCGACTTCACCAAACAGGCAATCGATCTCTTTAGACGAGAAATGGTAGAGGATTAACACTCCACAAGATACAACTTTGGAGAAGGTCCATGCCTTGTCAGCAATTGGAGGACATAAGAACACTCCACCACGATGTTAGTCACAAGGCTGCGGATACGGTAAAGCAGTGTAAAAAGCGAGATCATCCTTGGTCTCGTTGATGATGTTGGTAGTCCCTACACGATAACGTTTTGAGGATCCAAGTCGGCGACCAGATCGCTGCTGCTGAACCTCTCTAGGAAGAACTGGGCAATGCCGCCGAAGAATACAGGTAGAAGGTGCGTTAGGAGGTGGTGGTGGAGGCAGTTCGCGAGGGGGGGGAGGCGGCGGAGCTTCTTCCTCGCTGCTCTCTTTATCTTCGGTAAGGTCACAGGAGATAAATTCTCCGTCTCTAGGCCCAAGACAAGAGGTAAAGGTAACTACTAGAAGTGAATGGCTCACTGTAATGCCTGAACGGTACCCCAGTTTAAGAGACCACCGATTCCAGAGAAAGGGGACAACTACAAAAATAGGCGGGAGTTTCTGGATACCATTCTGCCCCATGAGACAGGAGAAGAAGGCTTGTGTCTCAGTGGGAAGTCGACGAGGAGCCTTTGTTGAGGCTGAGAGGTTGTTGGTAAGCTTGGTGTGAGAGATGTAACTGAGGAACTGGGTGTGGGACTTTCGCGTCACATCTCCCTTTTGACGTCAAAACTAGCCTCAGGCTTTCATTTTCTTAGGAAAAGAGCCTCACAAGCTTCGTCATGAGCAATTATGGACTTTCAAGCCACCATGACGAGGCACTCTTCTGCACCGACCTTGGGATGGGTCTTGAGTTTGAGAGGCATCTCGGTGATACCTACGTCATTCTTTTTGGTGAATGCGAAAAGTCTACCGAAAGCACCAGCAGCAGTGGCAGCAGAGAAGAAGATGGTCATGCGGAAACCGCCCCTTTTTCCATAATATATCCGAGAAGATGGCAGACCTTGAGCAGGCTCTCCACAACAAATCACGTCAGTTGGAGGACGCTCTTATGAACCTCCGAAATGGCAGCTCCGACCTTGCCTATTTGTCATCTCTGTCGAGTGTTGTGCTTCTTTGCACACGGTCCATGACATCGCAGTCAGGATCGATACTACACCAAAGAGCGTTGCAGAATGTGGTCAGTGCTCCGCTACGCGTTGTATTACCGTGGAAGAAAGATTAGCTCAAAGGCGGTTAACATATGGCGAAAGGCTCTATCGGCTCCGCTCATCGGGCGTCGTCTCCCATCCGATCGCTCCCAAGTCTCACAAGTCAATCATCAAGTTCGAGAAGTAAAAGGTGCCGTCTTCAAGCTGATAGCGAGAACGTACTGCCAGGGCAACACTTTTGGCGTTTTGCGAAAAGAGACCCGTCAATAGCAAGGGGACCATTACTTCCTCGTAGCTAGACATACCCCGGGCCCCGATAAAACAGCCAGGAAGATATCCATAGCACGACGGCTTCACGACTAAGTCAGGGTTCTCTTAAGCCTCTACAAACATGTTCTGAAGCTACTGGACTCATCACTCTACCAAACATTGGTTGTGGGTGGGCCTACTACGATCTATCGCTTTGAAGAGAAAGTTAGGGTCTTAGGCGACCCTTTTCTTTCGGGAGTCGGTGTCTCCATCGCTCAGATGACCGACCGAGCTGCTCTATTATAGTACGTTTCCAAGGGCCTGAGCATAGAGTACGGTATGAAACCCTGCTTCATGGCAAAACCTAGATAAGTTCTTCCTAGAAATAGCGACAAGAATTGCCAAGCTCCAGCACAGTTCAAATACGACACCTATAACTTCTGCTTCGACGATGAGAACGACAGGTCAGCCACCATCTCACAAAGGAGAACCAAGCCCCTCTTCATGTCCAACTTCCCCTTATCACACTGCCGGATGCTTCCTCCATGTATTTTATGGAATCGGCGTTGTTATCAGCCCTCTCATCGCTATAAATATGAATGCAGAAGCCGCCTTACCTTGGTATACATCTTCCCATGTTGTGGTAGGTTTGTCGCAAGTTCACTGGAACACTTCCAGCAATGGAAGTAACTTATTTGCCCGTTTCTGTAACAGACTTCTTGGTTCGGGACTTGTCGAACACACCCGCTCTTCTATCAGAGCGATATTGTCGGAAGAACTTCTTGTAGAGATACGCAAAGAGATATGGGAGCACTCTCTGAATAAGTCTCTGACCATACTTGAATGGATTTTATTCTGTCGTGTACGGATCTTGAAAGTTGGGGATAGACTTCTACGACGAATGCAACACTGGTCCTTACAGCCAGGGCAACCATTCCCGTGACAGTCAAGCCCGCATCATGAAGCATCGCCGACAGTTTAACAACGAAGGTGATTTTATTCATAAAAGCAGCGATTTACGGACAAAGACTAGCCTAGCTCCACATCCATATCTAGCTACCAGAATATGCCCCTTGATTCCTTTGTAGGCACTATTTGTGATATTTGTAAGTACCAGCACGGCTGCCGTTACCTCCAGAAGAACCCTAAAGAACGCGATGCCGAGCTACTTTCACATTAGATAAGTACGAGCCAAAGGACGAGACCATAATCTCCCGAGCATGGACGAATAGATAACATCGCTCGTCAAATCGCGCTTTCACAAATACCAAACACTCTGAGATCTGACTGTACTTATTGTTTGTCGTAGTTCGAATCATCAAACTCGTATTTGTGGCTTTTCCGCTGCTGAGGAACGAACCTCCAGGAGAGGATGTCGGAGGCGAAAGCGTTGAAGGTATCTTTGATTCGCGTGGCATCTTTGAAGGCAATGACTCGGCCTGTAAGGACTGGAACAAACAACATGCCAAATCTTGTAGATACTGAAGTCTAATTAAGCTGATTAATTCCACTATTCTGAAGAGCTTCACGAACATAGCACTGTAGCTGGGGGTGCTGCTGGTCGGGCACCACTCCAAACCGTAGTACAGTAGAAGTCAAAAACGGACGGGGGTTTCGCGCTTTGGGACGAGACGTGGGTATATTGATCAACATCGTATTCACACACACCGTTGACAATCCGCTTTGAACCTCGCTAGAGAAAGTCGACGAGGAAGGCGATGAGACCAAAGGCACTGGCGATGACAATTACGACAAGCGGGCGGCTCTTGGGGCCGACGTTTTTGAGAGCGGCGAGGGTGCGTATAGAACCTACAGTGGAGTTTACGACGGAGATCACAGCCATAGGGATGACTGCGTTCATGATTGACGGCAAGATCTACATGTCTGCTTCTTTACTGGCAATGACGGAGGGCGATGCAGATATATTTACATCACTCATCCCGCTTATGAGAATTGAGTACCTGCTGTTGCTGGCGATCTTTGTGTTCGCCAGCAAGGCCAGTTCGAATATAAAAGCCACAGGATCTAACTCTCTTGTCCTTGAATAAGACTGCGTAGAGTCAGGGGATATCTAGAACTGAGATACGGGGACAAAGCTTAGCGACGAGGAGAGCGACCGCTCGGTAGAAGATGCTATGATGGAGGCATTGGAGGGCTTCGGAGACTTGTACCACTTTCACGATACGCGAGGGGGAAAAGAAGAGATGGAACGGAAAAGAATGACGACAAGAGGGATGTCCCCGAGGATGGCACCGGCAATTTCGAAGCAAGACATGTCAAGAACGTCGAAGCGAGCATACCGACGGTGGCGCAACCGGCGAGCATAACGATAACGGCTGCCATGACGGTCGTGGTGGCTTTGGAGTTGGTCGCCTGTTGGAAGGTGTACAAACAGGGGGAGCCAAGCGTGGCAGGACCTGAAGCCATTGCATTGTGGAAGTTGCTGATCAGACACGGCAATATATCAGCGACGAAATTGACGAGGACTTGAGTGAATTGACAACGCTGCATAAAAATGTGGAACCAGATGAATAGATATCTTCAAAATACTTACTACCCGGTACAGACAGCTTCGTCATTTACAGAGGCTATGGCGACGTTATCGAGCTAACAGATTGTAAAGAACTAAAAAAACGATACCCAAATAATAGCTAACTATACGGATATTTACAGACTACGTGGTGCTATATTATGTGTTGTATATGTAGTGGCTGCTGGCGGAGTGATTGGCGTAGTTGGCGATATCTTTACAACTGTCCAAATATTAGACAGAGCAATAACGGCCTCATCGAACAGTGAAAGAGTAAAGGACAACCACCACAACACATCCGATATTCTCTCCCACCGATTGGAGATATTAAGAGTGCCCCGAGACTCACCACCAAATTTAGTATTTGCCTCACCAAACTTGGAGTCTGGTGATAGCCTCACATTCACATCTGTCGAAAGATTCCAAGCAGGGATTAGGACTTGTCGAGCAGTCGGAAGAACAAAAGCCAGGCATAAAACTAATGCACGTGATCGCCTCTTCGTTCTCATCTGGCTAAAGGGTAACCAGGTACAACACCGTATTTCTGGTGGGTGACGGCTCAAGGAGGGTTGGTGATGACTTCACATCCACAGCCAACAAAGAGTGCAAACACACCACCAGGCCATCTAAAATGCACAGCAAGTACCGAGATGATCGCCTCGTCTTGAATAAACTGTTGAACAATCGCAGGAATTTCTTTCTTCTAAACGATGAAAACACCGAGGTCAATATCAAAAGGATGCACAGCGGGAATTGCGATGGCTTTACGAGATTCTGGTGGTGCATTATGGGAGTGACATGACAGTGAAGTCCCCTGGTGCAACTTTGTAGGACTGCGTGACACAGTAAAGACTGTGTTTTCTAACGGCTACAAAATTGACATTCCATGTTTAAAATCGGCAACACTAGTGTCATTAAATAGATAACTCATAGGGTTATTAATACACTTCTTTTCGTATCGATGCACGCTGTGATGGTGGTGATATTTCCGTTGGAAGTTTGGTTCTTTGATGAAGATTACCCGGAGTTTCCCCGCACCGCCACCACTATCAGAAATACCGTGATGGCTTCAAACACAACCGTCTGGAAATTTCAACCGCCGATTTCTCAACCACCAGAAACAGTAGAGCATTGAGACGTTTGTGAAGCTGTTCCCATGGCTTGAAAGAAGGTGTTTAGTAGCTATCTCGCCTGACTGCACGACCTGTCAGCCATATTAGTAGGTAGAGCTACAACACCAAGGATACTAGACTTGCTGTGTTACTTTATCTTGGCGATGGCTTCAAGGATAAAGAGGGTGACAATGTATGGAAGTGAAGTACGTGTTCACACGCGTGCGACTTATGCAGCGCGTCAATGACGCGACATCACGTGCCGTTCTGCACTTGATGACCTAAGCTCTCATTCGTTCATTGACACAGCTCCACTCAATCATCCAGGCAGCTCCGTTCTTGACCATTTACAGACATAGTAGCTCCTCCACCTTTGCTCATTCACGTAACTCCGCTTTCACGTCTCCACTTTCACGTCTCCGCTTTTACATCTCGCCATCTTCTCTTCTCTTCTCTTCTCTCTTCTCCTCCTCACAACACAACACAACACAACACAACATCCGCGCAAAACACCACAAATGCCCTCAAACTCCAAAAGAGACGACCCGTACATCGATGCTGCACCGTTATAAAATTCCGGCTTATACCCACGCGAACGAGACCTTGTCCTCTCCTTTCGTGGAATAACCGGGGTGTAGAAGGGACTTGCTCGGGTTCGCAGTTCCATCTGGTCCCCGAGGCGAGCTAGCAGTTCCATCTGGAGCTCACAAGTCGCCTGTCATTGAAACTGGTTTATCTTGCGGTGTAGAGCCTTTATGATGCTAGCGCTGGCGCTGTCAAGGCAAGTCTGTACTTCTCATCTTCGTATACTAATTTAATCGGTAGCGTTTCTTTTCGCCATGGCGCATTCCGTTCATTTCGAGGAGGTCAAGGCTGTGCTTGAGTGGCAGCATCACGATACAACACGGTGGCTGGCAAAGGCTGATCCGGCACGTTCTCTAATCCGATTTACTCTACGTCTGGATGCACCTCACGCGTTATTTGAGCTCATGATTCCGATTAAATACAAAGACCATTCGACTGCTTCCGCTGTTTATGTCCACATCAACCCTGAATCCATTACCAGTCTCAGCCATTCCATCAAAGACAATGCTCCCGATCCCAGCGACCGAGTCTTTTCATCCGCGACATGCCTTGACTTCCAACTTAACAACACAGTCTCCATCCTCATCCCGACTTTCGTCAACGAACCGGTCGTCGCAGCCCGACCGCGGTCAGGGAAGATACTCGACTCCCTTCATGAGCTACTGCACACAAGATACCTGCGAATCTACATCTCGGACAGTACTCTGTCTTCTGAACAGCTAGACTCTCTTACAACAACAGTCTCAAAGCAGCAGCTGAAGCCCTTTTCTGGACCAGACTTCGACATCTCGCGATTATTCACCGGCGTCGGCGCCAAGGTCACAACTCTCCCCAGACCCCCTCCACCATCATACAACAACGCCGCAGCCGAAACGAACGTGCCTTTATACAACGAATCCTCTACCTTCGACCCACCCACCCACAAGCGAAAGCGAAGCCTCGACACATCCGAAAAAGGCGATCCAATCTGGGCCAAGCTGCTCGAACTCGAGAAAACAATGCACCATCGCGCACAGCAAGACACGCTCATCCAAGAACAAAGCGCCCAGATTAGCGAGCTACAGGACAAACTTGTGCGCTACGAGAAGCGATTCCTAGATCTAGAGGCGGAGGTCGCTGGTCTACGGCAGGCACACGATGCAGCCCACGACGCAGAGTCTCTAGAACTGATCGAGATTCGGGAGGATGTCCAGACGTTGGATGACAAGATTGACTTTGTTACGCGTGGGAAGGACGATGAGGAGTTTAAGGACATGTTGAAGGAGGAGGTGATTGGGGAGTTGATCCTAAGGATATCACAGGGCTAGGCTCACTTCAAGGTATGTTGTTGAAATGGACCTACCGGATACTTGCTAACCTCTGGTAGTCCACTTGGTCGATAATTAGGCAAGGATGGCCAGGTGATAATGCGACACGCGTCATTGGCGTTGCATCAACTCGGCCACCAAGCACCATTCATTCGAGCCATCGCCTTCGATCCCCACCACGAGCTGCCATCACAGCACCAATAATCGAGAGATCACAAGCATTCGGCCAGCCACCACCATTCATGACATCGCCGAGGCTCGAAATCAGGCACATCGTCGCTGCTCGGGCAGAGTAAGTCATTCTTCTGTCTCTATCTCATCCGCGCCAAAGCTAATTGAGGTCAGTTGGAGACACATTTCTCACGACACAAACATGGCGGTCCCAGTCAGATCCGGCCCGCACTACACTCATCAGCCTCTATTCGCACCGCGCTGGCGGCATACCTTGAAGAGATTCGCCATCAAGCTTCTTCCCAAGGCTGGCACTGTTACACTTGGAGATAAACGTAGGATGATCAGTTAATTCTTTTGTCATAATTATATACCCTTGGCCGGTCGCGGTAAAACATCATGATGGAAAGAATCTATAATAGACTTCTTGTTTACCTAAAGCTAGCATACTTCATGTACTATTACCTTCAAATAACGGCATTCCTACACTGACCTCCGCCATGCGATATCTGGCAACTCGATGACCTGTGACACAGAGGTATTCGCTTAAACGAAGATAAGTATCTGACTCGAGACTATAAATGTCGCAAGGACCGCCAACCCAGCATCATTTCCGCCCAACATCTTCAACGAGAAACACTGTTGAAGACAGTGAGTAAGGAGCTTAACTAAAAGGATCCAAGAGCACCCTAATAAAGATCTTTGGCATATCGTTGGTGTCTTGGCAAGTGCTAGTGCGATGAAATTCTCTAGGTGGAGGAATCCCCTGGCACGTAGTGAGATAACGATAGACTGGAGCCGAGAAACAAGTCTCACATATCCACGCTTCCAGACTTCTACGTAACACCTGGGCTGCAAGCCTAAGCCAATCAAGTAGAGACAATCGCATCTGGGCAGTGGCTCGAGAGAACATCCACATTGACAAACCGTTTCCGCTGCTGATACCTGCACTGTTGGCCATCTACATCCCGACTGAACGATCTTTCTTATCTGATGAGCCGACTTCTTCTCACCATGTTCCTATCTTATTCACGGTACACTGGAACTGTACCTCAAGTAGCAACATACCCCAATGCGTATTACTTGCTACACTCACACGAGCAACAAAAAACTCTCCATTTTGACACATATTTCAGAGAAGCACTCAGGGACGACAAAATGAGAATCCGCCAGTTCGTCAGAGACAAGAACGGTGACTGGCCGCGCGAGAACAGTGCATCCTTGCCATGTCAACGTCCTCTTCGTGCTCTCTTAAGGACAACTCTCATCCATCCTCTGACTCGACTATTGTCATCTGGGACCTTCTTCAGCCTCGGTGGTTAGTCACTTGAGTGTACCCTTCTTCTAGGTCTCTGTGAGTTCCTCGATTCCCAGTCGCAAATTCGAGATATTGATGTCTTACGATGATTAAGTCCATCATCGCTTGAGTATGTTACTTGAGAAGCAGAGATTTTTACGATGACTATATTGAACAGAGTGTTTGTTTGGGTACACAGCGGACATCTGAGCCACAAGTGACGGTGCGACAGTCTCCAAGGCTCATGCTCGTCTGAGACTGTAACTTATGTATCTGGTGATGGATGTTGGATATGCCCTGCCAATTGGTAGTTTCTCTTGCGCCAGACCTTACCCCAGTATGTTGTGGGTTTACTATCAGAACCAGAGCGTATTGAGTGCAATTGAGGACAAGAAGAGTGGTAGCGTCTCGTTTGTGCCAAGCTGCATTTTACCACGAAGGTAACATCTCGGATAAGATAGAGCATGGCCTTAATGCATTCCCTGAAAGATGTAGATGCGACTTGTGGCGTACTGCTTTAGAAGTTGGTGGTCATGGTCAAGTTCTTACAACCTGATTTGAAGATTGCTCGAGCTTGGCTGGTTGAAAGAGCGTGGAACCGCAGTGTTATGGCGCTTCAAACTTGGTAATGTTGCGTAGGGAGGAGCTTTGGATATCCTATCACGCGGCATTGTTGGCTTTATAATGCCATGGGTATGTTGATGTCCACAGCTGGGCGTTACGGATACGACCATGGGGTCCAGGTGCCCTGTTGCCAAGAGTAAGAACTATGTAGTTATGACGGGCGGTCTACAGCCAGGGACTATTCCGTTTAATTGGAGTGGCCCTTAGCTTTCAGGTACTAGGTAAACTCCTCGTTTGGCCTTTAAGGTATCACCTACAATTGTCAGTTGAGCAGTCTCCAGAGCTGATAGTGCCACTTCTATTCCGAGATCTTCTATGTCAGGTACTCCTGAGCACAGCCATCCTTCTATCTCATATGAGTTACTATCACGTCCTTCAAAGGGCCCTTCCAGTAAATGCAATGGCTATGGGGGATTTTCTCTACAGCCAGGATTGAATGCAAAACAAGATAACTTTATCAGAACAAGGTGAAAGAGAGTATTTTTTTGTTTTGAACGTAAGACAAACGAGTGCTCTTACGTTCAAAATTTATAGAAGTTTTATAGTGGTTGGGGTGGAATGGATATGGAATGTTTTACTAGTAGTAAAGGTTCCGCAGAATATGCCACAGCTTATACGTAGTCAAAATGGGAACAACATAGCGCCTTACTAATGAATAGGATACCTTAAAGGCGTACCCAGGGCTTTTGTCAAGCGTAGAGCAGTGAAGTATATGTGTACAAACTTGAGTGGTTTACCAACGCTAGTTCAGTGTGGTTTCTATCGCCTATTAACAGATACCTATGCTGTTAAAAAATAAGACTCGGTGGCTTACATATTACATCAGAATGCTTCTAGAATGACTTAATCTTCAATCGTAGGCTTATTCAAAGTCTGGTAGGAAGTGGCCTGACTATTCTGGCGTTAAGCCTCTTATGTAGAATCTGCCCGTCTATTGCTTGACGTGGAGTGTTATTAAGCGTTGAGTAGTATGTCACGGGCACAAATTTCTTTACCCCGACCGTCTTCTACACGCATATGTTACGCAGTCTTCCTCTAGCTTTAACGCCAGAACAAATTTCAACCGGGTCTCTGGTAGTGCCAGTGAAGTCCTTGTGTTGGGATGTGCTATAGAGGTCGTCCTGGCAGTAATGGGTGGTACGTCCCGTTAGCGATTGGAGGAGTGTGGGGTGTAGTAGTAGTGGAGGCGGGAGTGAAAGAAAGACTCATATCTAAGTAAGCTAGACCTTCTTTTTCAGTTCTTGAGATGGGAAACGTAAGAGACAGAGTTACTCTTATGCCCAAATCTATTCTTTATGCGCTGCTATTCCATTTCAGCTCTGGCAGCGTAACACATATTAGTATTCTTTCAACCCCAGACAGGACGTATGAGTCAGCCGTCCAGACGAATTGGTTGGCTGGACTTACCGGCACAGGCTTGTTATGCTCTGTTAAGTGACTTAAGAAGAGCCGAATCGCTGTATCCCGAGGTCGAGGTAGTAAGATGACATGTAGTAAGTTACTATAACATTTAGCAGTTACCTATAACCAAGTAGGTTCTTCACTTATTCGAGGTTCCCGTAATATCTCTTATGTATATCTAGACTATTATCTACGTTAGAACATAGCTTATAGCCATAGAACGACAGGAGGTATACCTGTATATATTATCTCAGGCAGATAAACAAGTATCTTACTTATAGTTATCTCTTAGTACCTCACAGGCATGAAGAAACCGGTATAAACTATCTATTTAATTCTTAAATTAATATTATCTCTTTCTTAAATGCAATCTTGTAATCTCCTAAGTCTTTCCAGTATACAGTACACTCGGCAGTCGCACTTTAACACTAGTTGTACCATCCTTGAGCCAATACCTTCCGTCAAGAGGAACCTCAACAGGTTGCCAAGGACCTGTCATGGCCGTATCCCAAGCTAAGTATAGTATATCTAGAACCTAATAATATCAACAACTCAAGACTTAGTCTATAAAGGAGTCACGTTCAAATACATTGCTAGGAAGCAAAGGATTCAATCCCAGTAAGTGTCTTGTTTGATTGCTGTTTACTTTGTCTTGCCGTATGGACTCAAATGAAATCATGTAATTATGGTATGTATACAGGACCAAGTACTACCATAGAACTGTCTTTCGCAAGAGAAAACTATCCTCTTACGAATGCTACTAATGCCACCACCACACAGCATCTCAAATCTCCGCGTGCCAGCCTACTTGAAAATAGTATAAAGCAGATTTCGTATACTTTAGGACTCGGTATGTTCTGTAATTAGAGTTTTATTTACTAGAGGCTTTGAAGAAAGAGAGTTAGGACCGGGACTGTAGACTAACTGGCTTAAGTAGAGATGCTAATTTAATACGGATAGTATGTAATGTAGTGTACCTTATTATAGGACATAGGTCCCGCCTATTCTCCTCGGGCTTTTGATGACTTATTCCTTTTCCCCTAGAGGCAGTAGTAACTAATGATCTGTAACTCTTTCTCTCATTCGGATGATAAAGCTTTGTAATCGTTAGAAATCCGCTATCCTATATACACCTTGATCTTCATAACAGAGGCGATTGAGACATTACTAGTGTAAGAGTAGCTAACAAGTAGGAATGAAGCGGCTTATAAAGATGTCCTAGGGGAGTAACTAGATGTATAAGGATGTAGGTGATATTAAAACATATTAGAGCACTTCCTTAGTTAAATATGGCCGCTATACTAAGCTCTTGTCTCGAACAGTCACTATATCTCCCCTCTTACTACTGACAACCTCAAGGCCTTCATTAGGAACTATAAGTTAATAAAATACCTAATCAAAAGGCTAAATAACTGCTTCGAAGCCTACAACAGTCATGGCTTAAGAGAGTGGATAATTTCATCTACGCCTAGTGTATTGACTAGAATAATGGTTACTTTAGCCCTGACGAGAGAATTATAGGCAGAGGTAGTAAGGGTAATATGAATTCTTAGGGACGCGACCTCCTTAGAGACGGTCGATTGTAAAATGCAAGGCAAATGGCCGTGTCTTAACCAGAGCCATGGCTGCAACTACTCAAGGTCATTCCTATATATATTACCTTCTTTGTCACCGATCCCGAGCATCATCGTTGACATTGAATCTATTCCTCGGGATTTGGTGCATTCAATTTTGCTATTATTTGTATGAGCAATACAAGCGTCAAGTTTCCCTCTACAAAAAATTCTATTAGATTGCATGCCATCCCTCTTATATCTGGGCAGTTGAGAATTAGAGGCTGTGAAAGTGTGGAATGGTAACGAAAATTCTCTTAATGTCTTCGCACCACGATGCAAAGTCATGCTTGACCTTACACATCATTATAGGTAGCGAATAGACCTTTGCTCTTGGCAAATGACTTGATCTGACTTACATCCCCAGTCGCTCAAGTCCAGCCAGTTGGGGTAGAGTCAAAGACTAGGTGACAACAGGGTGTGATCGCACATCTGGAGTTTTTACATCCTGCTGGTGTCGAAGCCAGACATCCAGAGACTCGAACTGCCTGACCTCGACATCCAATAAAATCGTGGAAACCAATTCTAGCAGCTGACTGCTTGTTCTGCGTAAGGTTACTCGTGCAGGCACCTCCTTGCTTAGTACATAAAGTGTGAGAGTTTCTGTCTTTATGGCCATGGATTTTCGGTGGGAAACTCACCCAACCCGTGTTTTCTCACCTTCACACTCCACGTTCCACATCATGCTGTCAAGTTGGTGAGTCTGCAGGGCTGTTTCACGTCCACCAGCGTATCTCCACTTCAGTGCAAGTCCCCACATACATACACTGTACCTTGACGTCCTGAAAGTTTAGAATATTGGGCGAAGAAGACCGAGAGAGTCTACTGTAATCTGACACCAAACTTTGTGCCTACTCATGACGTGCAAACACAGGTAGCCAGTAATTCCAATCATGTTGGTGTGAGATCCGTCCTGAGTTATGCCTTTTGCCCCTGGAGGTTAGGGAAATGACAATGAGGGACAATTATGTGACAGAAGTTACGCCCTAGGGAATCTCGTTGTTGTTTGTGGGCTTGTAGACCGAACACGGCATGGTATGAAGTTTCAACCGAATGAGATGGGAAAGGAAAAATAATGTTTGGTATGCCGCCAGCAATGAAACTGAACGAATTGCGTAATGTTGAGAGCTCTGAGACTAAGCTCGAGCGCCGTAAGATCATCCCACTACGCATAAGGTTACCTAATGTCTGGAGGAGGCGGAGTGTACATAAGCATATATTAGCATGGACACGAACGGAGGTAAGGGACAGGTCAGGGAGCTGTAGTGCGAGTATGTAAATGTGTGCTTCATTTAGTACTGATCCTATGTGGGACTATACTGCCGGTAGTGAGAGATTACCTTTGGCCAGTATTGAGGCGAGCGAGAAGACCAGGCTCTAGATGAAAGCTCGTATAAGCTCCAGTCTGAGTATGGGAACGGCCTTAATACACAGGATTGAGCTCGTAAGGAAACACAGGACAGACGGAATGCCCTGGCAGCCCACCATGCACTCTTCCACCTTGGACAGCTTTAGGTTTCTTGAGAATAAAGGTATGGACTTCATTCCCATTGGCCCATTGTATTGGCTATAAGAATCCCTGGTCCAAGACAGATGAGTTTGACTCCAGAGTGTATACATACACGTTGTATCCGGCTTCAGATAAAATTGCGGGATATTTCCGTAAGGTGTTTATGCGTCTTTGTTAACTTCCAGAATTGTTCTCTTCCTTCTGGAAGAATATACTCCCTTGAAAGAGATAATAAAAGAGCAGCTGTCGAGTGGTACAATTCTCTTTAAATAAGCAGTATCTGTTGTGTCCTTGCAGTCTTGTTGTAAGAGCCAGATATTGTATTTCTCCTAGAATTATTTCCTGATGTCATGAACCTGAGCATTTGGCTGTGGAGGCTTGGAAGCCACCTTAGGTAGACACGAGAAGGCGGGGGATTCACGCGTGCTGAATGGTTAAAAAAGAAAAGAGTTAGTTAGAGACTTGGAGTCATTTACGAACCGTAATTCGGACCGGGCTGCAGACATACAAATGTTATATATTCCAAGCCAGCTTGATGAATGTCTAAGAATAACTCTACTACAGTCACACACAGTATCTCGATCATCAGAATCTTGTTAGCCCCTCAGACTCTGACAGATCAGTCAGAGCAGCAATAGCCCATGAATGGCACAGCGTACTGGAATCGACGTTTGAAAACCAAGAGAAGTCCTGAACCTTCCTTCTTGGACCCCGTGGAGAAGTATTTTGAGAAGGTCGCGCACTTTGGACATGCCATTTCCGAGGATGTGAGTTGTCGTTGCGAACCTTTGATGTTGGAATTATTTCTACTGTTTTGGACATTCGGTTGATTCTGGATTTCTTATCTTATCAGCCCCGTCACAACTGTACAAGTGTATGTACCTCCACCATCAACACCATCACGACTTGGAGCATGAGTTATGATGCGACAAGGCCAATTACCACATCATCCTCAATATGAATATATCATACCAGTCTCATTATCTACCAATAGCCGTAGTTTACTATGTCACTTACTTTATTTGAGCTTACTGTACCTTTTATGCGGCTGACACTGCCTTGCGCTGCCAGACAGCCCGCCACGGTCAAGCCAGAGCGCAAGACCTCACTGACGTGATTGCCGTCGCGTCAGCAACGCGTGTGATGCCTTTCGCGATGTCAACGAGCTCACAACAACAGCCTCAGCCTCAGCTTGAGTTTCACCTCAGCTTCACCCTCACACGAAGCCTCTGCGCAACAACACCTCCTCCCTTCAACCAACCACTCCCCAACAAACCTCCCTCCACGATGTCCTCCTCGACAAACCTCCCACCGATCCCTCCCCCCTACGATACCGCAAGCGAACGAGTACGAACCGCCTTCGAGCGCATCTTTGCCGCCTCCAACATCTGGCCTTGGGATCTTGTACCCGAGTGCAACCCGCCGAGATGGGCCCAAAGCGCAACCGAGAAGCTGGCCTTGGCTGTAGAGACGGTCTGCAAGCCCGACTCCGGCCACACCATCGCTGCCCTTCAGCAATTTCTGCGCGAGAGAGCCCAAGCTACAAAGGACGGATTGATCACGCACAGGATCTGCGAAGACGCACCTGGCTGGGCTGTTCAGAAAGTCAACAACCCCGTTCCCATGTCTCCTCGAACAGAGCGCGCCCGAAGGCGTGTCGCATCTGCTCCAGCTTCTGCTACTGCTCCATCTCGAAAGCGACAGCGACAGCGACAGCGACAGCGACAGCAACGCAGCCCTTCTCTCAACACGGACAACGCTGACAGATCCGAGGACAACAACAGGCTGAGCAACATTCCCGAAAGTGACAGCGACAACGACATGGACATGGGCGGCTTCGGCTTTGGCCAAGATGAAGCTGACGACGACGCGGCTGAGGAGAATACAGACCTTGCACAAACTCAAGGCGGTGGTGGTGGCGATGACCCCATGGAAGGCAACGATGCTCCCCAAGTCGACGTGAGTACCTATGCGATATCTTTGTGACATGCGCTCACAGACACACCACAGAGAATGGCACTCTGCCTCGAGCAACTCAACAACAATCGTGCAAGTCTGCAGCAACTCTTTGACCAACTGCACTCGACCGAGCAGGCAATCGCAGCCATCGATCTCGACGCCCTCACCTCCGACCTCATCAAAGCCAGCGACACCGTCACCTCAGCCACCCAGACGCATGCCGACAAGAAAGCTGCCATGGCAGGCATTGAGCAAATCGTCATTACCCACGGAGACCACGTCCCTGCCTCAATCACCGCCGTTGTTCGAGACCTACGACGCGCCATCATTGGTGCAGAGGCCGCAGTCCAGGGCGCACAGAGGAGCCACCACCTCAGCGAGCAAACCCTCGCCGACGCGAGAAAGGACAAGGAGACCAAGGCCGAGACAGTTATCAGAGTCAACGAGGCCATCAAGACAACAGAGGAGGCCATCGCCAAGGGTGAATGGGACTACCAAACCTACCGGGTCATCTCGCGGGTGAATGCCCTGGGATTTGCTGGGCTGCGCGGTCTGCCAAGGTCGGAACTGGATACTGTTTTTGAGATTCTGAACAGGGATGGACAGGATGTTTGAGTGATGTATGGAGTGATAGGTGGAATGAATGATGAGCTAGATGAGTAGTATGTGGGATGAATAATTTGCTAGGTATCTGGGATATGAGGATTAATTAAATGGCTACTGTGTACCTTCGCGACTGTCTCGGTTCTTTGAGTTGTGATTTCTGGACAGTGGTGAATGTGTCAAATGAGGCGGGAACGCCAGCGGGTTGTTGACCATTACTTTCGATTCCTTGTATCACTGTCTGAGTTTGACGCTGCTGCTGTGTAGGAGATATTTCCATGGTTGCAAGGGATGTTCAAGTGAGATGGTGATTGTCTATGTAGGACGCGACGTTGTGTATGTGGGATCAGATGGAATTGAGCACGGATGAAAGTTATTTCGACCCGGATACAATGAGGTGTTCTGGGCAATTCATAACTCACCTTTCAAACAATTAATTTACGTTGCACTACCCTTCAATACTGTCTCCAGCCCTCTTTTCCATAGAGAAAGTATGTTAAGAGAGAGCTTAATACCTAGCCACACCATCGTTTTTACTTAATTCCTCGCTTTAACGTAAGTAACTAAATCGTCTCCTGGCATTCCATCACAAGAATTTTATAATAGGTGAAATACTCTGATTAATCTTGAGATCCTTAGTGGCAGCGTGGCTTTGGCTGTGACTTAAATATGTACTTCCATACTCAAGGACTGCCTTTTTATATTCATTAATTTTATACCGCACTTGCAAAGCTAGATATTTCTGGTAATTTTGGTGTACAGTACCAACAGTAACTAGAGGCTGCTTAAATATAAGAGAAGAATATACTCTTACACTCTAGAAGCTACTGATGTCGCCAAATCAAGAGGTCTTCATTTTACTAAAAATAGTTTTTACTTAAGAAGTAAAGTAAATAAAGGTGTAAGAAGAGCATTAGAAAGGTGGTTTAGACGTAAGAGTCAGTTATTTCCTTACGCTAGGGGTTAAATTGTTAAGTAATTACAGTGTGTTATTACTAGATCTGGATTCCCTTATATAATTTAAAGCTTAACTTAAATCGAACAAGTACTTAAGATTATTTTCGAGACTTTATAAACCACTCCAGACATAAGGGCAAAGAGGAACAACTCGGTGGATAGAATTCTATTTTACTCGGGCTTTAGGTTTGGATGGCATGTAGTGGCTTCTATTATGTTAAAGGCTAACGAGCCTCTTACATGGCAGTCTTGTACAAATGGATAACAATGCGCGTAAGAGAAATCCCTACTCTTACACCCTGACTTTAGCGAGGTCGTAGACTAGTGCTTAAACCGTTACTAAAGGTTCCTATTTTAGTGGTGTAGTCCAACCAGCGAGGTTTCACCTCTGAAGATAAGCACGAATTGGCCAAGAAGACACGTTTTCCGTAAGAGTGGAAGCAGGAGAGTCTATTAGTGACTTAAGAAAGCACGTTATCTTGATTTCATGTACTACGTGCGTTTTGTGTTTTGCAGTTTGGAGACTGACGATTTGTCCGTCTTTCCTACGTACGGCCTGTTTCTTCGTGTCCAAGCATTTAGCGAACAACAGATAGTTTAAAGGGTCCCTTGAATTGACGAATCCTGTTTACAATACCAACATGATCACAGTGAGTTGCTCACTTATTCCACTCCCGTTCAAGCTGGACTTTGACAGTCTCCCTAGTTTGTGTATGACTTGCACTACTTAACCGATTGACAAGCTTGACTTAACTTCTATATGGCACGCAAGAGCTCGACTACTGTCTCGGGAGCAATAGCGCGATGAAGCTATCCGGAGATCGTGATGGCGAATACCACATCTCAGGCATCTTCTTTCCCTCTGAATCCGGATGCTTTGGAACGTCTGAGATTCTCCTGCCAATTCACCGCCCCATGGATATGCCCCGCAAATGATCAGACACGGCAAGTCTCCTTTTGAGGATCATAATGGAACTCTCTCTGCTGATCTTTATTACTGCTATTGCTCTATCTAGGCTGCGGGGGCGATGTTCACTCGTAGGTGGAAGGGCTTGAGTAGACAAGTCGATAGAGTTGGTCATTGTCGCAGGATTGGTGGAAGAGACCAGCTCGGCTTGTGGATTCATGGGTCGACAGGGGAGAGTAAACTCGAAGGTACCCTATGGATAGAACTGTAGACAGTTGACATGATACTTGGGTCTGGTCGGGAGCCAGGAGACGAGAAACCACGCCAAGAGAGACGATGAGAGAGCTAATACTGTTTACCAGGAAAGAAAGAGATGCGACGTTGTTGTACTCCTGAAGAGGTATTACTGGATTGGTTGAAGCCAGCTCTGACATGGCCTGTAAGAGCAATAAGAATGGCAGTATATGCTTGCGGTCGTGATGAAATTGTGAGAGAGGTTGTAAGTGAGAGGAAAGGATTGGTTGATAAAATGTATGCTAAGTTAAAGGAGTGGCCACTTACTTTTCAAGTATGCATAGACGTAATGGACTACTTTGCGGTTGGTATAAAGTAGGCCTACCTCGGTATTAGATAAATCCTAATCCCATGACTAACAGTTGCTGTCCTAGATGTGGCGGCAATAAAAAGCTCTGGCTTGACTGTAAACTCCCACTGAAGTAGTATTGATTGTTAGTATTTCGCAAATAGAAAAAGTGCAGAAAGATGATGCACACAACGAACCCTCAGAAGTCTCTTTGATCTTGCAGCGGCTTTACTTGATAGCATTCGTGACCTTAAGAGAAATGGTTTGGGTGACCAGATCTACCAGGTGTTAATGGTTTTGCACTTGGGATCGTCTTGTGTATTTTTGGTAGCATTTCGGTTGGGATGCTTGATGCTTTGATCTCGAGGCCAAGTACATCGTTGAAGAAGTGTGTGATATCTGAACAATACTATAGATATGGCGTCGGTTAATACCAGGTTGTCATCTATTAAGGTTTCTTATGTCCTTAATTGCCAATACGAAGAGGTTCTTATGTCATTCGAGATCAATCAGTACTGCTGAGAAGATTCTCCAAGCGGCTTCAAGCTTGGTTGTGGCCTTGTTCTCGCTGCCATTGTCGGTGGTCCACACATTGAGCAATATGGCCATTTTGATTGCACTAGACGTGTCCTGTCAGAATGTACCAACCACCTGACAATTGATGGTAAAGCAGGAGTACCATCCTTTGGCAAATATAAGCAAACAATGGCTTGGACCTGGCCTCCTCGTACCTTCCGGTCACGCAGGCCCCTTTGCTGCCCAGAGATGTTATGTCTATTGCAGTAGCATATCACGTATGAAGCTTGCTGTCCCAGATGGTGAAGAACCCCGTGGCCTGTGGAATATCGTCACTACCATTTTGTAAACTCCAAAGGAGATCTTAGAGTGGCTGTGGTGAGAGTACCATCGAAGGGGAACAGCCTCGCAGGCAGCCAAAGTCGCTTTTCGAACGTCAGAGATGGCACCAGAGTCTAATATAATTTGACAAGATGCGAAGAGCCAGTAGCGGGATAATATCACCGCGGCCACATTGACAGGTGATCGAGACTGAATTACAGTGCTAAATAAGATCTGCCACGTGGTAGAGATGCGATTCGACAAAAATACCAACAACCATATACTGGGTATTTCTAAAGAATCTTTGATCGTAATGGATATTCGGCTGGATGTCACTTTGCCGAGAGAGAACGTCAAGAACCTGGAAGAGACAAGTAAAAATAAGAGTAGAGCCCAACTCATTTAACCAGAAGCCAGGCCTTAAGTAATTGAGAGAGTCTATCAAGCTTTCTGGTTGGATGATATAAAGTGCTGAGGTGTTATTCTTGAGACATTTGCTCTGTCGCCTTGTTCTCGAGTATCTCTGATCTTAAGTCGATTATCTTACCTATACCGCACTGGCGGATGTAGTATTCAAGGCCATTGGAAACGGCAATCAAGGGTGTTGGTTTAAGCATGATTATTTGTTCCTCAGCGGATGCTGGACCTGTCCACTGTGTCCCGCGCCTGTGCAGCTGGGTCATGTCGGGGGGTCCACCGTGGCAAAAGGCGAAGCGATAGCCATAGTAGTCTGCTCTGTGGTCATTGACTTTGAGATGCAACAATTGCAGATGTTCCTGGTAGTAGAAAGAATCGGGGTCGCATTGACATAATAGACGCGCCTGTCGCAGAGTGATTTAGCTACCGCTGATGTCTCTTCGCACTTCATAGTATAAAAAGATCTTGCAGAACTTATACTCCCATTAAATGCTATTTGCACTGGCCCTTCATGGAGCTTGAGACTAAGGATTCAAGATGGCATCTCTGCCTCTTGGACAACGATGAGATGGTCAACGGAAATGCTCACATGGAATGCGTGCAATGGATGTGCCAGACATCACCCAAATCCGTAAGAGGACCGAGCTCTGAAATGATACGACCGAACAGAGACATCTCCAGAGCAGTGTAAGCCACTCGCCCTTGCTGCTTCTTTGCTTTTATCTGTGGCTCTGGCTCCGTGCCTCCGTGGCTGCACCTCGACCGTGAACGTTGTCGCGGCAGGAGGAGCTGTACAACCCAGTTTTGGTGTGTACAGCACGTCCTGCCAGTTTTGTTCTGCTTTCATGTGGCATAGTGACGACATATCTGCTTATGAGCTGGCTTATCTGAACAGACACTACGCACAACACCAAGAGTTCATCTTTATCCACGGAAAAGCCATCACCACTTACCTCACCCATATCCACTGGAAGCAGACCTTCACAGAACACAGAGAGACTACAACAGTAAAGTTGTTTAACCTCCCATGCCTAGTACAACTATTATCTTTGCTGCGTGATTATAAAAAGCAAGATCCATAAGAGGATACCCTTAGTAGTGAGGATCGATATAGCGAGGTCTTAGGCCGCTGAGGTTTTATTTGCTGAAGATATGGGCGTTCTAATTTTTTTGACGGTTGTGTTTGAAGTTCTCGCGATGCCGGTCTGACACTATGTGGTCCGTGCGCGTGGTGTTGTGCGCGATGTGGGGCTCACCTCTTGCGTTCTATCGCTGATAGAAAATGACCAAGCTGTCGCATCAGCGTGCATTGAAGATCATTCGTAAGAGAATACTCAGGGCTTCCTAACAGTAGCTTCATTTTTTATTTTAGTCGTGGATTCGCAGAGCGATCAAGTGTGAGTGATACGCGCTTGTTATTGGTCAACCCATTAACTGCACATAACTAAGCTCCTCTGCCATGAAGAAGCGTGTCAGCAACATTGTGCTGTTGACAAATGATGTAGATAAACGGAGTATTGACTTTAGTGAGGATACTTACTCTACCCGAACTTTTATTGTCCAACGTGTATGTATTGTCTCCACTGATTGTTTAGCTAGTGACCGAGCTGGGTCCAGGGTATTTTTGGAACTAGGTAGTCAACATTGTTGGACAAACCAGCAGCCATCAAAATTGCAGCGGAGATTGATATGTCAGCAAGGCCAGTACATGGACGGCAAGACCCTTGCTGTCACGAGTAGACACCGACCAAGTTCTTTATCCTTAGCTCGGAGGGAGGGAAGAAAGAATGCTTAAAACGGAGGAAGATTCCAACATGAGCAACTGAACAGCATGTTGATAGCCAATTCCATTGCCTTAGTGGCTCCTTCACGGGAGAACCAACTCATGCTAATTAAGTGCTCGGTCTCCAGCGAGCACACATCCTTACATAGGTGCAAACCACCAAGCATAAGAGAACAGCACCTCACGCTACTGAGCATGATCACTCATACCCAGCAACACATTACGCCCAACATCCATTCCCACTACAGTCGTGACAAGTATCGACTCGTCCTTTACAATGAAAACCTTTTCTATCGCCAGACCGAACATTAGTCTGGCCCCAGCAAGCCCGCGGAAATTACTCATGAACCCCCCTCCAAGATGTGAGAGGCACGCAAGATACTTCTCGATTGATGGAAAATATGGTGACTGTTTAGGCAATCGCCCATGTATTATAGTTCCTTAAATATGCTAGTACAGTGGTAGCAGAATGACCGAAAGTGAGAATGACCATGCCAACATATATAAAGAATTGGACAGTAAACTAATCTACCGCCAGAGTGTCGAGGGATTGACTGAAAACCACGACCAACCACACATCAACTATTACGGAACTCCTCAAGTAAGAGTCAAAGGCTGAAACACCTGTTTTGATTGCGACCACAACGTAAAAATGCCATCATTGGTCGATCTCAACCTCAATTGAATCCAGAGAAAAGAGCCCGAGCTTACATATAAACGTTTCCTCGGTCTTGCACATCTGGAGACAATTGTTGGCCAAGCAGACTTATCTTGCCCAATCTACGTTCCGGACATGGATGTACTGAGGGTGCTTTGTACAATCCTACCAAAAATGCAAGAAGTCGGCACACCGGCCGATCGAAAGTCTGCATTACTACCACGAATGCCCTAACCCAGGCCTGGATCTCCCTTGGCATCGTCAATTAGCTTGACCAGAGGTGTCCTAGCGGTAGGATGGTATTACGCCGAGTCGAGTGCTTTCATGCCTGTCGTAGATCACACCATTGCACTGAATTTATTAAACATACATGAGGCGAGCTTTCCCATCCCATGACTTTGTTGCTTGACATGTCATATGAGCCGGTCGTTATTTGATGGTTAACACTTTCTTGACGGAGTTTGAACTAGTCGAGAGATGACAAGAGCTAAATTCTTGCCGATGATATGTGAGACTAGATGTATACAAGCCTTGACCGGCCATGGTGACTTGGATCGTGTCAAATATATAGAAGAAACTCCATTAGCCTATCAGCTTTGTGCATGGCCATCCAGCTCAAGCATACCAAGATTGCGGGACAAGGGTAAGTCTGTTACTTGAACTCGACAGATGGCTAAGTCGTCAGAGCCTACGCATACCACAGTAGACAACGATTCCAAGTGTAAGAGTTCCACGAGATAATTAACACAAGAGGAGTGTCAGAGAGTGTGCGTGCATCCAAGGGTGGATCCCGGGCGATATTAGTCACATATCACAGAGGGTGAGAGGAGCAGAGGGAAACTTCTAATCGAAATAGTTATAAATAATATAAAATCAACAGGCACGAACACTCCAACAGCGAAAGATGAACAACAGATACAAGATACTTAAACATCTCAGCACAAGCACCAAAATAACATAGATAGCACACGTTCTCCCCCTCGGCGTCAAGACATCAGACCGATCCATTAAATCCTACAGAGCTCACATCTACCCAAACCCAGACAAACAACAAGCCGCCTCCAAACGCCCCCTTTCAAAGGGTGCAGAATACACAACCCTTCCTCACCTTCTTCCGCAAACTCGGTCTCGTCCCGCTCTGGATTCAACGCGGAGACCCCTTTGGATCAAGCACAGCATCCTCAACACTAGCATCCTCCACGCCACCAACTCTAATTGCCTCTAATCCTTCCCTTCCCTAGTTCCACATGTATCTCATACGAGCGACTTTGAATACCTAGCTCGTCTAGGTACTTTACTTTACTCGCCGTAGACAAACACCAGCACACTTCTTTCTACCATGCCGCATCTGTCGTGCTTGGCGGATCATGTTGATTGCTGGGTGAGGAACACAGTATCAACGAGGTTGATTCTTCAGATGGAACGAAGGATGAGGCTTGTGGGTCATGTTATTGGTTGGGAGAGATGATGTAAGGTGAAGGTTATTGTGTCGTCCATGTCGAGAATCCAGGGATATGCTCCATACCACAGATAACAAGCTTGGCCTTTGGTATTCCTAAGAATCCCTTCAAGCAGATCCTCCAATCCACTCAAGTTCCTCAAAGTCTCATCAAGCACAGGCGAATCACATAAGACAGCGCGATTATCAGCCAGCGTAAGACTCCATTCTAGCAAAACATCCCTTATCCTTTCCTCCACCGTCGCGCTCCTCTCAACCCTCTCCGCCACAACCATCGCAAGATACCCCTTGAGCGCGATGGCGTTTCATCAGTGAAGACCGGGGGAGATGTAGAAATGTTCTGTCTCGAGGGCAGAAAAGAACCCTGGTGGACGTGCTTGGGAGTGAGAGTCTTAGGTGAGAGGAAAGAAGGGTTTTAGCCATGAGTGGAAGGTCAATGAGATTGCATGGGTAAGTGGATGAAAAGGGACGTTAAGTGAGAGGAGTGTATGACTCCGGATAGATGTTCTTGAATGAGATCTAAGACTATGGCCAACAGAGTAAAAAGAAGCCACTGCGCACGCACAAGCCTCGAGAGGTCCAACTACAAGTCTACCAGGTTCCTGTTGCGCCACATTTATATCCGCATGTACACACCTCCCCAACACAGCCCAAAGAGTAGAGGTCTCTTCCTGCACCGCCAAAACATCCGCCTCCTCCCCTCAAGCCCCCAATCCCTTACAACGCTCGCCCTTAACGTATCCAGATATACCGTCGAGACATCCCCTCTAACCCTCCACCCCAAGGAATACAAATATCGAGAGTATGCGTCTCGCCCGCGTTGCCGAGGATAAGCGGGAGACGATCGTTGGCACGGTATGGGTCTCGTGGAAGAAATCGGTGCTCAGAGCAGCGTGTCTGCTTTGACGTTGAAGGCCATTTTAATGTATGATGGAGAGGAGGATGGTGGGATAGATGGGATGTCTACAAAGATTGACGTGGTTAATAATGAGCTGAGGCAGCAGTCTGGCATAGCAGCTTTCACTGAAGACAGCTATATCGTCTTGTGAAACATCCCCCCCCTCCACGCGCATGATCTACACCCGTAACCCAACAGCCCTCTCGTCAAGTCAATCCAGCGCCAAGTAAAGATATTCCACAGACATATCTGCGAGTTTTGTCGTGATGTCGTTATCGTGATTGTTACTGTTGGCCTGGTGTTGGCCGGCTTTGGAGATTAAGTCACTAGGTGCTAGTATAGCTGCGAAGATTTATTAGTGGTGACTTGGGTAAATGGAGCTGGGTAGTTGGGGGTAGAAGGTGGTGGATTGTTGGGGTTGTTGAGGGTGGTGATAGTATTGAGGGTGGTATTGTTGATGAGAATCGGGCTGAAGATGTACCTCACTCTTGGTTGTGAGTATCCCATACAGGCAGGACCTGAGACGGAGTAGTTCAATTGGGGGATATTTCTTCCTATTGATAGTAATCGCTTTATTACCACCCGCAACATTTCTCAAATCATTATTGACCCCTTTCTCTTTTCTCCCCTCGAAGTATTCCTCCCCTGTCCACTCGGCTTAACCGTTTTCTATATCTTCTCGTCTACAACTACATACCCCCCACACTCAGGCTTACCCTCCGCAAGGATGATAAAACCCTCCCTTTCAAGGAGTTTCACATCATTCTGTGTAAGGTCCTTCAACTTCACGTAAATCGACGAAAGTCCTTGAAGACATCGTGCAGGTTTCTCAGAAGAGATGTAGCGCGGGGAAAAGTGGGCAGATACCTCTATTAAGAGCCCTCTTTCAGGTGAAAGTAGAATGCCGGGTTACTATAGGGACTACCGGCTAATAAATTGCAAACGTCCATTTTTAGTAAAAGTAGGAGGATCGATAATGGTGTAGCTATGAATTCTCTACTCAGTCTATCCGTCTAGCACTGGACACATCTGGTACACCTACTCCCTCGACGACCTTCCCACCCAAAATCTCATAGACGGGAATTTCAGCCAACCTCGAGATGACGTGGTGAAGAGTTGGTAGGGCCTCCCAATCATGTGGATCAAACTCGAAACTCGCTTTTTCGGCAGTAAAAACCTTCAACACTTTACTTGGAACCACCTTTGACTCTTCTGCATGCGGAACGAAAGTAGCATGCTGCACGTCAGCTTGGCCACGCTCTCCTACTTTGGGGATGTATTTGTAGGCAAAGATGCCTTCATCATCCTCGCCTCCAATAGTTCCCTTCGAGGCACCCGGGTCGGTCTCTTTAAGGCCTTCAAGTGTAAAAGAACCAAATTGAACCCCCTGCCATCCAGTTTGGATTCGATAACTATTTGTGCGTTTCCATATGTCGACTGAGCAATACAGTTTTGGCATTCCAAGCTCTTCGCGGCCACTTACTATAGGATCCGTAAGACTTTCGAACAAGAGTGGCAGGAATGTTCCGTCACGGACAGTGCCATCTTTTTGTACGTATTGAACACCGTGGATGTACAGACCTATGTGTCGGTAGCCCGAGCCGCCTAGCCATTCCATTTTATTGAGTGTGGTCTGTGAGAAGCTTGCGTACGCGACAGTACCTGGGCTCTTGAAACGGAAGGAAGTGGAAGGGAAGAGATTCTGCAGAAGGGTTCGTGATGTCTTAAATTTGATTGAAGCGGTAACAAATGTTGAGTCGGTAGCGTCTCTTGGTTTTCCTGTAAAGGTTTGACGAGGACCAGGGAATGGACCGAATGAGATGGGCATTCGCCAATATAGATGAGGCTTCTGAGCCCAGTCCCAGATTCGGAACCGATTGGTGGAATGATCCCACTCGTCGTGACCCATGTTGTAGTTGCTATACTCCATCACTACGAAAAGATGGTCAGCTTGGAAAGAGCAGAGTCTAGATCCTTTGAATACTGACTGTCAAAATCCTCATCTTTGATATCTTGTCCTGCTTTACGAGAGTACTCCTGAATCTTATGTGCTCGTTCATAACGGAAGTCTTGGTAGAGCTGCAGCCTCTGAGAAACTTGCTCTGCGGAGGTACCTTCTGGAAGAACGACAGCGAGTGTGGCGGCATCCTCGATAGCAACACCAGCTCCTTGACCTTGATCTAAGAAAAAAAACCAACGTTAGACCATTTGGTGAATTGCAAGGCGTAATGTCAAAGAGACACTTACGGGGGAGAAAGGGATGAGCAGCATCGCCAAGAAGAGCCAGTTTCTCATTTGTCCACTTTGGAAGGACTTCCATGTCTAGCAACTCCCAGACTTTCAGGGAATCAGATTTCGCCTTTCCAAGAAGCTTCAACAAAGCGGGATCAAAATCCCGGTATACCTTGAGTAGGATCGACAGGTTCGCATCGGTACTCCAATCTTTCAAGCCGCCATTAATACTATTTGCACGGTCGTGAGCTTGGATTAAAACATACCTTCTGTACTCCCTGAATCGCTTTCTTCTCGAGGGTGGATACAGACAAAGTTGAACATTCTATTGTCGTCACAGGGATACATGACGACACGTCTGTCCGAGCCATACCATATAATGAGTTGCCCATTGATCTTTGCAAATTGGGCGGTTTCAGGGTCTTCAAGAGCTGCTTGACGGGGCACTAGAAATCGGAAAGCATTCTTGCCCGAACTGTGAGCTCTGATGTCTTTGTCAACGACTTTTTGGCGAGATTTTGACTATCCACAAGGTAAGTATGTTGTGATGGTAACAACTGATGGAAGAAGTAGGAGTGTGGAAGTTGGAATGTCGTCACTTACATGGACCCCGTCGGCGCCAATGACCAAGTCTCCTTGGAGTTGGCTGCCATCTTCCAAGAAGACGGTAGCTGTTGACGTGTCTACATCAACAACACGACTAGATGTTCTAAGCTCCGCAGGCCTTCCAGGGCCCTCTGGCGACGTTGCAACCCGCTTTAGCTCTTGATGTAACCGTACACGGTGGACCAGGTGCCAAGGATGCTGCCACTGCTTATTTGACTCTGTGATATCGGCATCGCGTATGACTTCATTCTTCGCGTTGAACTCGGTGATCTAGACGAATAGAACAATCCCAAAAATTAGTACTTGTCATACAAAACGTCAGGCACTGACTGTGTTTAGATGTCGCTCACCCGTTCGAAAGCATTTGCACCAATGTTCTCAGCGTAAATGTTAATTCTCCGTAGTAGCCCGTTGGCGTTTGGTGCCAAATGCATTGCTGCACCGACTTCATTGGCAAAACGAGACTGTTCCAGCAGCGTGACGTGATGGCCTTGTTTGCGAAGGAAGATGGCCGCTGTGAGCCCACCTATTCCAGCCCCGATAATGATGATACGGAGCCCGTGGTACTCGGTAGTGTCGACGGTAGAGCCGTTGGTTGTTATGCAAGAGGCATTATCGCCGTTGAGGAGGGGTTCTGACCTAGACATGGCGAAAGAAATCAAATTGGTTTGAATTCAGTTACTTAGACGCATATAAAGCCTTAGTATATTCAAGTGTCCTGTGCTTTAATACCAATGTCCAGTCAGCTACGCTCACTGATCGAGTCTTATCTAAAAATCTTTTAGATCGTGAACCCATCAGGACTTACATCTCCTAGCTGGTGGGCTCTGCAATACCTGGTTGCCGTGGAGGTCCCGACTCAGCCGCTTGCGGGGTCTTGTGTCCTCATTCAGAAAAGGGCGAGGGGCCGATGAACAGGGGTAGGACGTGAGGGGGACAAGACCACCTTAACTCGGCTTGTGGGCGTTAGAACCGATGATATTGTGACCATGCCGTGCCGCCGTGACAGATGCGATACAAACGAAACAAGGGCAAGTTTGGCCATTGTAGCCATTGCCGTGGTATGCAATCTGTATCTTACTCTCACACTTGATTGATTGGCCGTCCAAAAGGATTTTGACTTACAGTCTACGTCTTGACTGCACTAGTGGGAGTTACGTGATATGCCAGATTCGGGTTATAACAGCACCGAAAACATTCAGCAACATTAGCTAAAATGAAACATGGTCATTAATGTCAGTCTTTTCTGGGGTTTATTTTTCTTTTCGCCGAATGATTTTTCATGCCTGATGATCACGATAGGCCTCGAAACATTCCCGTAGCATCCGAGCACCTACCTGGTAAGTGCCCCAGACACCAAACCCTTGTAGTTCTCAGGCTTCTCAGCGTCTAGCCAAGAGCTAAGAACCTTAATCTCGGGGAACTCTGGACTTGATTAGACTGTAACCAACCCCGTGGGGAAGGGAGACTATTGGTCCACCCCCCTCATCCGCGACATCCCTAGTTCCCTTTCTCCAGATTCATTAGTCTTGTTCAATTAAATCTTTTGTGCTGTGCTCGGCGAGGATAAATACATCAAATCGTGGCCTGACACGCCGAGTACTCTACAGCATGTTTCACTACCTCTCTACAAATACTACACACTGTTGAAGGTTCAAAGGATAACTGCCATCTGCAATCATGCCCATTGCTGGTCCCGAGGGCAAAATTGGCTCGCATGATGCCCAGAACAATAATTTGGGTGGGCTTCGGCTTCGCAATGAGGAGACCAACGAGATCATCCTTATTCCAACTCCAACAAACGATCCAAACGATCCTCTTAACTGGTATGTTCTCGTCCGACATCTCCGCATATCATGAAAAGCGGCTACTGAGCAGGACACAGGTCCAAGCCTTATCGTGTTTACATTGCCGTTCTCGTCTCCTTTGCTATCTTCTTTAGCAACTTCTTAGCAGCTGGGCCGACAGTTGCTATCGTCAGCATTACAGAATCCTTTTTCGGCCCCCCCGGTCCAGAGTTTAGCCATCAGATCGCAAAGATTGCTTACTTCTTCACTTCCACTGCTCTTCTGCAAGGTATGAGCAATCTGATCTGGATGCCCTTTATCGCAAAGTATGGCCGTCGGCCTATCTATATTACGTCTTTCGTACTATATACCGCTGTCGCTGCCTGGGCTGGTGCTGCAACCACATATGGTAGTTCTTTAGCTGCGCGTATTTTTATGGGTGTTGCGTCCGGTGCCGCCGAATGCCTAGCTCCGTTGACCATATCGGACTTGTTCTTTTTACACGAAAGAGGGTCTATCATGGCGTCAGTAGCCTTTCTTAAACACCTACTTTCTACTAGCTAATATGTCATAAACAGCATATATACCACAGCTTTGTCCGCAGGCGTCGGATGCGGAATCATTATCGCCGGCCTTATTACCATCAAGCACGACTGGCGTTATATATACTGGGTTACAGTAGCTTTGATCGGAGCGTGTACCATTTTGATCATTTTCACCTTCCCAGAGACCGTCTATAACCGGGATGGCAGCCCAGATGAGACGCGAACGGTCAATAATCCGGAGACGGCTCACGCGCAACACTCAAAGGGTGACGATATGGATCCCGAGATTGTTCAATCTGAAGACGCCACGTCTAACCGACGATCATGTGGTTCTTTGCCGCTCAAGCGCACCTACTTACAGAGCTTGTCAATGTACAGTGGCGTGCATACACAGGAATCCTTCTTCAAGCTCGCGTTCCGCCCAGTTGTCCTTCTTTGCCTCCCTCCGGTGCTCTGGGCCACTCTTGTCATGGCAGTTACCATTGGATTTCTCGTTGCAATCAGTTCCAATTTTGCTGTTGCGTTTAGTACTACCTATGGATTCCAGCCGTGGCAGGCTGGTCTATGTTTTATTGCTTGCCCTGTGGGAGCAGGTTTTGGAAACTTCTTTGGTGGCCGGGTCAGTGATATGGTAGCTGATAGGCTGACACGTGGCAATAACGGTATTCGACAACCGGAAATGAGGCTGCCTACTATAATGATATCGGTATTTACTGCACCCCTTGCCTTGACCCTCTACGGAGTGGGCATTGACCGAGCTTGGCACTGGATCGTACCTACGATTGGCCTTGGCCTTTGTAAGTTGAGTTGCTGAAGGAATGTTTCATGTTTTTATTAATATGCTAACGAGCTGCGATAGTGAATTTCTCAATTGTTCAAGCTACCAATATCAGCTTAGTGTATACTATTGATAGTTACCGCCCCGTCGCCGGAGAGTTAGCAGTCACACAACATGCATTCAAATGTAAGTCCTCCTCAAAGGCACATGCGGATGTACTAACTTATCTTAGCTGCTTTTGGATTTCTCCTCTCCTTCTACACCAACCCTTGGATCGATGAGAGTGGATATTCAAACGCTTTTGGTGCTATGGCCGGGATCTCAGGTGGCGTTTTGTTGTTCTGGATTCCCATGTACATCTGGGGCAGACGAGTGCGTCAGGCTACCTGGAGTTGGGGATTCATTGAAAAGACTGTCCACTGGCATAAGGACCGTGAGGTTGGTGAGTAGGATAATATCGAACAGCATGGAACCGGCGGTTGAATCTTGATGCGGCAGCGCGTGTATTCGTGGGGCCAAAGATGAGTGTTATTAGTTCAGCAGGATATTTAATCGAATCACACTTTATAAATTGCAATATATTTCCGATATTCTTGACGAAGTTATCTGGGACTAGTACAAACAGCCTCTTGTCACAGTCCCTACAGGTCATAGTTCTGATGCATGTTCCGGGTGCCATGAATAAACATATGGCGTTGCCATAATCCTGGCGAGCGCATTCATGTGTAGCCGATCTAACAAACTTTTGGTCACTCGAATAAGCTTAAATAAGGTAAATATTGTGCATCTCTTTTATTCTTGCGATGAATTCTTGGTCAGTACCTCGTCGTCTATCAATACCTAACTCATATGGAGTCCCCCATTCACAGCCAAATGTACACCGTTGACCCAGCTCGCCCGCTCATCACATAGAAATCCCACTGCAAACGCAACCTCTTCTGGTCTACCCATCCGCTTTCCAGCGGGCGTAGCATCAATAGTTGGCTGCAAGACACGCATGGCTTCCTCACCAGCTGCCAGAAAGCCCTCAGTCTTGGTAGGACCTGGAGATACGGCGTTGACTGTGCAGCCATACTTGGGGGGAAGCTCCTTTGCCCAGCATTTGGTGAAGGAATCAACCATGCCCTTTGTCCCAGCATAGATAGTTTGTAAAGGGGGAGCAGCTCGAGAACTAGCTGAGCAGATGTTGACTATTCGGCCACTGCCCCGTGTAAGGTGTGGAAGGCTGTTCTGGGTGAGAAGAAAGGTGCTGCGCCCGTTTACGTTGACCAGTAGATCCCAGTCGTCCAGCGTCTGTTCTTCGAAGTTTTTGTTGACGGCCAGTGCCACGTTATTAACCACTATATCCAGCCTTTCAAATTCCCGGATCGTTGCTTCAATCAGGGCTTTAGGGCCGTCCGTCGTGCTCATATCTGCGCATACGGCGATGGATTTGGTTGGTAAAGCAGCCGCCTTGTCTTTGGCATCATCGGCTTGAGAAGGAAATGGATAGTTAATGGTTATATGAGCTCCACGAGACGCAAGCTCTTGTGCAATGGCATACCCAATGCCACTAGAGCTGCCTGAGACAATGGCTACCTTGCCAGCAAGAGGTTGTAGCGTCGACATGGTCAAGTTTGCACCGGCTTCTGACGTTACTTGAGGCGTAGTACGGTAGTTGCTCAAAAGCCTCGAAACTGTGGGCAGGCAGTGTCTTGACCGCCTCAGTCGATAGATATTCTGATAATTGTGTTTTAGTCTTGACGCTTCACCCTGCCCCCCCTCTTTTCTCCTCCTTTCAATTTCTGTAAGGGGCGATTTAGTTCCCGGGGTCGGCTGCGGGGGCAAACCAAAGTACTGTACCCCTCGAATTCTCGGGATGTGGTCGCCCGACCAAATATGGCTGTCCAGTTGGTCCGAGCGCCTAGGCTAGCTCATGGACTTTCAATCCAGTAACTAACTGATGGAACGGTCTCGACTTTGAGTAGGGTAGGTTACTTATCCACTTACGGAGTACTCTCTCAGCACAGCAATGGCCACGCAAACAGACCCAGGCAGACATTAGTGGCGCACCAAACACGGGCAGTTTACAAGTATTTACGGCATCCCAATCCCATAATCTGCAGGCAAGCTACCGAGTAGTTGCAGAGTATCACCGAACTGACAGGACAATCTCTTTTACTGACTCTCCTCCTAACAACCTCCTTACCATGACGCAAATCGACCTTCTTTCGTTTGCAAAGTCTCAGCTGCCCCCTTCCTTTCCCATCATCTGGCGAGACGATGTGAGCTGGGAAAGGGCCCGGGTTGGTCGCGTCTTTAACCACCGGAGGCCATCCCGTCAGCCTCTCGCTGTCGTCGAAGCTAGCAGGGAAGACCACATCGTAGACGCCGTTCAGCTCGCACGCACTCTTGGTACCCGGGTCTCTGTGCGATCCGGGGGTCATAGCTGGGCGGCTTGGAGTGTGCGGGAGGGCGCCATCCTTATTGACCTGGGCAAGTACCACGAGTTCCTACTAGACGAGAGAACTGGAGTGCTTCAGGTATCGCCAAGTATGACTGGAAGAATGGTGAACAAGTTGCTGGCCTCACATGGCCGGATGTTCCCTGGCGGTCATTGCCCAGAGGTTGCTCTTGGAGGGTTTCTTCTGCAGGGCGGCATGGGGTGGAATTGCAAGGTAAGGTTACCGAGCGAGACTCATCAACGGAACACGTGCTAATGAGATTTACAAAGAACTGGGGGTTTGCTTGCGAGAAGCTTGTGGCTATCGACGTGGTGACGGCGGACGGGGAGAAGAGGCACTGTAACAAAGACATGAACGCCGACATATATTGGGCGGCACGCGGGTCAGGCCCAGGTAAGTTTTTCGCATATATTACTCTCACTGAGAGACCAAAGCTTGTCTCACGCTTGTCCACATCGAATAGGATTCCCCGCTGTTGTTACGAGATTCCACATCCAAACCATTCCTGCTTTCAGCCACATGCGGTCATCCATCTACATCTACGAAAAGCAACATTACGAAGCAGCCTTTGGCTGGGTTCTGAAGGTTTGTCACTCTTCACTCCATACCTGTCGTCCCACTCCATAATTAGACTATTCCGCTGAGACATATCCTTCCTTAGCTTGCCCCTACTTTCGACGACAGCACCGAAATTGTTGCTGTGGGAAAGCACATGCCAGACCGGGAAGGAGAGCATATAATGGTTCTTTTCGTCACGTTCAAAAACAGTGAAGAAGAAGCCCGAGCTGCACTGCAACCGGCACAAGACTCAGCACCACCAGGTCAGGTAGTGACGTGGTTCTGTAAGCCGACTTCGCTAGCGGAGCAGTACGATGACCAACACTCCGCCAACCCCGAGGGCCACAGATACGCAGTCGATAACTGTTATGTCAGAAACGATGCCGATGTAGTTTCTCTGCTCAAAGAGTCTTTTACATCGCTCCCAACCAAAAAGTCATTCTCCCTCTGGTATTCTATGGCTCCTGGCTCTCGACGCAGTGTTCAGAGTAATACCATGGATGACATGGCTCTGTCAATGCAGACGGATCATTACTTTGCCGCTTATGTCGTCTGGGAGAACCAAGATGAGGATATGAAATGTCAATCGTGGCTTTCAAGAATATTTAAGATTATCGAGCGTGAGTCAGAAGGGGCTTACTTAGGGGATGCTGACTTTCAAAAGCGCCTGACTAGGTTCTGGGGCCAGGATCAAGGCAAGAGACTTACTGGTATTAGAAAGAAATGGGATCCACAGGGGTTAATAGCTGGTTACTTGAATGAGCTTGATAAGAGTGGCGTTGAAGGGTTGGAGAATTTGCACCAATGGGAATAAGATGAACAGAGCCATGATTAGTAAGATTACCCTATAGTTAACAATACGACACATTTAAAAATAGCTGTCTTTGGATGGTCCTGGCTACGGCTCTCTAGACGTTGTAATACCTACTCATCATGTTGGAAATGATGGACAAATCATATGGTTTGTGGTCACTATAAAATGGGAAAATAAAAACTGAAAAGGTTGTTTTCAAAAATATTGCCGTAGTCCTATGAACCATACTAAGCCGATTATGAGTTTATGTCGAGTCATACAGATATATGAGGATACCTTAAACCCCTATGGGAAGGTTAGCATTAGAATACCTCAGTCATCAAAGCTTTTTAACTCTCCTCTTCTGTCTATATGTATAGGGTTATTCAGCATTGAGATTTAGGGGCCAATTGTTAGCAAGCCAACCCTAAAGTTAGCGCTTCTCTACAAAAAGTTAAGCGTCGTCGATCTAAACTACTAGTGTTAAGTTACCCCGGTCTTAACCCCGCATCTTAACTCAGCATATGACCAGGGTTCCCGGTTCGATCGGCAAATGTTGCGGTAGCAAGTAGAAAGTGGAGGAGGTATGAGAAGTCAAAGCGAGTACAACCAGATTCCTCCCATCTCTACCGTCCCTACGACCCAGTGACCTATCTATCCTACCAGTATCTATCTCTACCTTTCTACGGATACCCGCGTCGTGAAACAACCATGGATATTTCTGTTCCGACAAAACGACGCCCGTCATCTCCCCAACGAACTCACTTTCAGTGCTCCTACTGCCAGCGGACTTTCGGACGCGTCGACCATCTAACGCGCCACATCCGATCTCGTCAGTCGCATTTCCCACACACACACACACACCACCCGTCTTTTCCTTGAGCTGACCGATACCTACTTGCTCTAGACCTGCAAGATAAGCCCTTTCGTTGCGAGGTATGCGATAAGGCTTTTGGACGACAGTACGTATCCCCACCTTGTCTGTCTATCGCCAGTTGAAGCGAGGCACTGGCTTATCGTGTCGCGTCTAGAGATCTTCTCAAGAGACATGTGGCAGGCCACAGTACCAGTGAACCTGGTAGTAAGCGACAAAAGCGCATTTCGAATCCTGCGCCCCGAGTGTCTCAGGCGTGCAAGGCTTGTGCAGCTGCTAAGCTCAAGTGCGATGAGGATGTCTCTTGCAAACGTTGTGTGACCAAAGGCATCACCTGCGAGCGAGAGCTTCGAAGTATAGATGTAGGGGACAGGACGTGCTCAAGAGCCAGCGTCCAATCTATGATAGGTAAGGGACATTGTTCATCTGAGTGTCCAATCTGGAAGCTGATTGTTGTTGGGCTCAAGTAGATCAAGATCCATCAATACTTCCATTCGAACCGCATAGCCACCTACCCGTATCGGACCACGACTTTTCCAGCTTTTTAAAAGGCGTTATGACCCCGGTAGAGGGTCAGCAAGGGCGTTCTATCGACCAGGTCGACTTGTCCTACTTGGATTCTACATTGGACCCTCTAGGATCCCACGGCCTCCTAGATTTCAGGGCCGACGGCGACACCAGATTCGATGATGTTGCTATGGGTCTGTGGGATCTACCTTATAGTCCATCCCTTTACTATAACGGGATCGTATTCGAGTCGAAAGCAATCACGGCTGTCGTTAATACCGAGGCTCAGCAGTCAGATTCTACATCTGATGCTCGTCCTGTTGCGCTAGGCTTTGCAGCGTACAGGGAATCTGCGTTGGGAATGTGGGAGCCATCCCAACGTGACCACATCAATTCCAACATCAAAGCCTTGTCGGTTTTGGGAGAGAGCCCGCAGGACGCAGTTGAGCTGGCGAACCTAGGAGCAAGTAGCCAACAGTTAGGCCCTCTGTCGGTTGGCCTGCGGGACCAGATGCTGCTACTAGCTCTGAACACTTGCAAACCAGAAAGTAAGCTCGCCATAATCAGAGCGTTCCCTACTCCCGAGATTCTCACCAAGCTCATCGGGAGCTTCTTTTCTCACCATTACGTTCAGACCGACTCGTGGATACACGGGCCTTTGTTTGAGCTCAACCAGCAGGGCCCAGAGTTTCTTCTAGCCATGGTTAATGCCGGTACTACGTTTGCCGACTCCAAAATCCTGCATTCGCTCGGGTTTGCTTTGCACGAGGTGGTACGCTTGTCGTTACCCAACATGTTCGACGCTGCCAACTCGATAACCAGAACACTCTGGGCTCTGCAGACGTTTGTTCTTGATATCGAAATGGGGTTGTGGAGTGGCATCAAGAGGAAAATGGAAATTGCAGAGAGCCAGCGTCAGATGCCCTTCACGGTACGTTTGAATATCTTTATCTGGCACTTTTACAGTGTCAACCTTGGCGAACCGCTGTTGACTCAGACTCAGATGATGCGACGTAGTGGCAGGTTTGGAAAAGCCTGCAAACCGGCTATTCTTGTCCTGCCAGAAGACACAGGCGAATCTTTGCACGACAAGTGGCTCGCCTGGATCGAGCAAGAAAGCTATAACAGGATGGTTTATCATTCTTACATCACGGACACTCAAGTGAGTATCTCTATGCTAACGTGCCCGTTGATATCCTTTTCCGAGCTCAAAACACCGTTACCTGAATCAAGACAACTATGGCTGGCTACGGATGCAGAAACTTGGAAGACGCTTTACTTGAGCAAGGAGCGCCAGCACAGTAGAACTAGTCTGGCCGACTACTTCCGCAACGCTGCAGAAATCGGCAGCAGTCACGACGTCCCATTCTGTCAGCTCATCATCCTTTCTGGTGTATGGGGGATGGTTTGGCAGTGTCTTCAGACCACTGCCGTCTTGGACAAGCCGAGCCATTCGGACCCTGCTTTGACTCTTCGAAAACAGGAGATCCTACAGAATCTGCATCGCTTACGGGTCAATACGCCAGAGGAGGATATAGGGTGGCAGGATGGGCCATCCGATATGCTGTTTGAGCTCGTGAGTATGCATCTGCATATACCCTTTGAAGAGGTTGAACTGTTTGCGGGCAAAGGAGACCAGAATGATGCCCGCCGCGCTCTTCCTCTACTCTCAGAGTGGATCAATAGACGGGAGTCACGACAAGCCATCTGGCACGCCGGTCAGGTTATGAGGGCGGCAGAAAAGTTTGGCCCGGCTCGTCTGCGAGGCTTCTACACTATAGCCTTGTATCAAGCGAACCTTGCCATGTGGGCCTACGCGGTGGTGTCGCATGTCAACGGGGTTGACAAGGATCAGTCTACAGGGAACCAGGAAATGGTTTGTTTAAACAGATCTGAAACCTCTCTCGTGCAGAGGTTCATCAACCGAGGGCTACCTAGTGCAGCGGCCATCCAACCGTGTGTCTCCCAAGACCAAGAGAGCGACGCTCCCATCTCGCTTATGGATCAAGAAGCCGTTGTGGACCATGTTCTAGGCATCCTGGGGGCTAATTTCTCACACTGCGAGGTAGTTCCTCCTTTGGTAGAAAATCTCCAGCAGCTTCTAGACAAACTAGGCCGCGCGGCAACTAACGTGTCAAGTTGAAAGAACACGATACGGGACGGGACCATATCCTCCACATCGGCCCCGCTTTACCGATGCAAGATTTCATCTTTAGGGGAGGAGGAAGCTGATGGTGGCTAGGCTAATGCCCCTCAAGTCGATTAACAATAGTGTACGCTTCTACGGAAGTAGTATGATTATGTACTTGTACTTTGCTATTTATGCATCCCTTCCAACACCATTGCCACTGTGGAAAACAAGACAAGAATTACGCCTCCACTTCTGGTACTCCGCTTTTAGAGAGATTTGCTCATCTCCTCAAGCTTAGTCGATATGCCCAACCAAGTCCGCAAGGATCTTCACTGTGTGGACACTGAGTCATTCCCATATGTCTACGAAGAGAATGCTACCGTCGAACTCACTTCAAGTGATGGACTCGTACGCTGTAATGTCTATCGCCCAAAATCCAGCGACAAAGTTCCCGTGCTGGTCACTTACGGACCTTATGGCAAGGATGCACCCTACAAGGAGTAAGTCCCCCAGTCTCGAGATCCCTACCTCTGGTTCTGACTCACTGGAACTGATAAAAGAGTAGCTTTTACTCCAAGTCTTATGAACAACTGAACCCAGAACACAAGTCTGCGCATTCTGCTTGGGAAACCCCTGATCCGGGATTCTGGACTAGTAAAGGATATGCGGTCGTACGAGCTGATGAACGAGGCATAGGCCAGTCGCGAGGTTTCCTCGATACAATGTCCCGTAGCACTAGCGAAGCATTCTTTGAGGTGATCGAATGGTGTGCTGAACAACCCTGGTCCAGCGGAAAGGTCGGCCTGTTGGGCATCAGTTACTATGCGGGTAGTCAGTGGCGCGTAGCTGCTCGCAAGCCCAAAGGACTAGCCGCTATGGTTCCTTGGGAAGGAATGTCGGACTACTATCGCGACCGTTGTCGTCACGGAGGCATCCTCTCTAATAACTTTATCAGTTTTTGGTGGAACCGCCAAGTGGTTTCAAACCAGTATGGCAGACCCCGGGATGAAGAGATCATTCTGAATGAAAATATCAATGCTGAGGGTCCCAAACGACCCAAGTCTTCACCAGAAACTCTCGAAGGAAATTTATCCGCTGAGGAGCGAGAGAATAACCGTCAAGATCAGACCATTGATAACCGCATACATCGATTTCGAGACGAAGAGTATTATGCTTCGAAGGAGTATGATATGAGTGATATTGAAGTCCCTTTGCTTTCAGTCGCCAACTGGGGCGGTATACTACTCCATCTGCGAGGAAATCTTGAAGGCTTCTGTCATGCAGGTTCCCAGCAAAAGTGGCTTCGAATCATCACAGGTCGTCATGATCTTCCGTTCTACTACAAGGAAGAGGTCGAGATCCAGTTGTCGTTTCTGAATGCCTTCCTCAAAGGACAGGACGATGCCGGGTGGACTCAAGGTCGAGTACCACCTGTTGACCTGGTCCTGCGTAAGGGCGACGCCGGAGTAAATGATCAAGAGGCAGAGAAGAAATTTCCCCGTCGAATCGAGAACGAATGGCCGATTGCTCGAACAGAGTGGATTAAGTGGTATCTGACACCTCAGAATTCCCTTACATCGGATGTCGAGTCTGCTAAGGAAGCCAGCCAAAACCGAACCAAGATTTCCTATCAGGCTTTGGGAACCTTGGAACATCCTCAGCTGGTTCAGTTCGAGACGGAACCATTCGAGAAGGAAACAGAGATCACTGGTAATGTCGTTGCTCACCTCACTGTGAGCGCCAGTGCACTGCCTGCAAGATCTACACCCTCAGACATTGACCTCTTTATCACTCTTCGTCACATATCTGCGCAAGGCAAAGAGATTCACTATACGGGGACAGCTGGTGATCCTGTGCCTCTCAGTAAAGGGTGGCTGAGAGTAAGTCTACGCCGGGTCAACACCTCGCATCCCAAGCACAGACACTATCTTCCCTGGAGAGAGTATCTGAGCACTGATGTTCAGCCCGTCATCGTTGGAGAGCAATACGAGGTCGATGTCGAGGTTTGGCCGACTAACGTGGTGCTCGAACCCGGCGCAAAGCTGGTCTTGGAGGTAGCTAGCGGCGATACCCAAGGTTGTGGCATCTTCAGGCACGATGACGAAACGGATAGGTAAGGAACTTCAGCATTGGATAATGTGATTTGTGAAGCTAACCCTTCTAGGGCACCTGATACATTTCAAGGCATGAATCACATCTGCTTTGGTCCAGGTATACTCAACTATGTCATGTTGCCTGTAATTCCCCCAAAATAGTGAATTTGGCCATCTGCATGCAATTTAGTTGTTTACCTCGGTAGACCTTGATAGAATTGGAGAGGAATTAACCGTCTGTATTAAACTGGATAGAATCTTACATGAAAAGTTGTGGACAATACCGCCTGTTTACGTCTACACTTCCAGCTGTCACCACGTTATGGGAGGATTTCTCAACCGCTCTGTGCCATCATTCGTATTTAAAAATAATGTTAGTTTGCTATGTGCTAACAACCAAAGATATGTCCAAACACCCTCGAACGTGACAGTACCGTAGAATTAAATCTGTCTTGGAGCAAACCATCAAGCCGTCAATGCTTTCCACAACCCAATAGTATACTGACTATTACACATATTTGTTAACTCCCAATCCTCGGCACCAAATTTTCCAGGCGCTCCTTCATCGTCCTTTGCCCCAGCCGCGCCGGCTGCAAAGCATAGAGGCATGAAATGATCATCTGTGCCATGAGCATCTCGATAAAGTGGGTGTTTCATTAACCTCACGATAGCTCGACGCAAACGTGGGCCTCCTCCGCTGCGTATTGCGTCTTCGACACTCTGTCTGAACTCGAGTGCCCATGCTCCCGGCGGTGTTGGTTGTGCAAAGTTATCACCGTAGCGAATCATCGGTTCCCAGACGTTTCTAAAAAGGTTATGAACTGCGCCTCCGGACCCAATCAATAGGTAGTTCTCGGCTCGTAACGACCTCAAAGCAAGCCCAACTCGCATATGATAGTGTGGATCGAAGTAAGAGTTCATCGAAATAATTGTCGTTGGCGGACACGCCTTTGAGAACATACGAATAAGAATAAGATACGTGTCATGGATCCAGTTAAATTCGGGGTTGGGCTGCACATTGAATCCTTCGGCTTGCAGCTGCGAGAGACAACGCTCGGCACCAACAAGGTCAGGATTCAGTTCGTAGTTGGTATACTTGTCTGGGTGTACATAGGCCACTGGGGATTTGCTGGGATTCGGATTGGTGCTTACTTCAATACCCTCGGGATGAGAAGCAGCCCAATGGGCACCCTGCGTAATATTAGCATTTCTGTCACAAGATAGAGGGCCAAAGGTAAAAGGGTAAAGGGTAGTGTGTCCCGAAGTATCGCTCACCATGATGACAACGCCCTTGATGCCCTGTGCCAGAGCCTCATCGCCACATTGCTTCCAGTAGTCGGCTGACTTGGACTCCTCGCCCAGCATCATGGTCGAACCATGGGAAAAGAAATGAACAGGAGTGAGTGACATGCTTGCGAGTGGCCTGTTTGATCGATACGCGTCGAGGTGAGATGCTGTACCAAGAAAGTGGAGGGCCTCATGGATTGAATGTCAATTTGTTTTCTCCGAAATCTTCGGTTCGTGAATTCCAATTATGAATAGAATTAGCTCACCCAGCTCATCATGGTCTCATAGTCCGGAAGAAAGTGGCATGGGGTAGCTCGGCTTCGCCCACATGCGGAAGCAGCTCGGAAGGTGGAGAATCGACTCCCTACGACTAGAGTGGGACCAGCAGTAAGCATGGACAATTGGACAAGCCTTGTAGAGAAAGGCGGCAAAATAAACAAAGTGGACAAAGCTGTTAAACTCATGAGCCCTGGGACACGTTAGGTATGTTAGTTGTGACTGGGAAATAACATGGCGTTTGGTAGAAAATACGGTACGTATGTACAGACTCATTTATTACACAAGCTATGTATGACACGGAATATCAGATCAATCTTTTGACTGCAAAAAAGATACCTGTCACCCCTCCGGCCAGGATTGGAAGAAAGATGGCAGATGCCCCGATCTTTACACCAAGTTCAAAATATCCTGTATCTTGATTGGCAGGTCCCCGCTCTGGTACCTTTAGTTCATCCAGCATCTTAGTCTTGAATGCCGTAGAAAGCTCCTTGCCTAACAGCACATCCATTGTAGAGGTAAAAGATGTCCTTAAGGAATATTGTGGTCTTGGCATGCTGAACATGTCCAAAGAGTACCGTCGGCAAAGCTCGATGGGATAGCCACGCGGTGCTGCTGGGCCGACTGGCAGATGATCAACAACAAAGTTTGAAAGTCTCGTATCTTTTTCACGTACCAAATAGCTCCTTTGGGACAATGTTTGCAAAACATGCATCGGCATTGACAAATTGCAAGATGTACTTGCACGTCTTTGGGTCCCCAAAACAGAAAGCGGCGAGTTTGTTGTCAGAAGTGCAATTGTTGCACGTTTCAATCACGTCTTCGAGACTGCGATAGGCGTGCACGTAAAAGGTACTTCCCTGGGCTTTAACGAGTGATGCGAGGCATTCCCTGACGAGCTGTTAACTTGCAAATACCCCTATTGCGGTATCGAGAGAAAGGACAGACCTTTGAGTGATCTCTATAATCTCCCCCCATGCCCCAGCGCTGATGCGTGTGGATCCCTTGGCTACGTTATCGACAATGCCATCATTGGTGGACAATTGACCTTTTGGTCTCGGGTACTTGTCGTGCTTTTCCAAGCAACAGGTCATCAAAGCGTTGGTGAAATCGGATTTTATGAACTCGTTGACAAAAATGAAATCTGGGGTGTACTGCGATGCACCACCAAACGCCATCTGGGCATGGCACAGAGCCTGTGCCGCTTCTTGAAGATCGCATGTTCGGTCGACAATGGCTACTGTGCGAGCCTGCTGTTGGCAACTGATGACATCTCGAAAGCTACCATCGGCAAGTTGATCTACGTACAGAGAGGCTCCGAGTTGAGTCGGCTCTGAAGAGCTGATCTCGACAATCCCGGGATCTAGAGACTCTTTCAGAAGCTCTGCGACTGCTGGTGGTAATTTGAGGAGTGTCTGTTTGAACTAGAAGCCATTTTTATGAGCAGACTGGACTTGCTGCAGCCAGCAGTGACAAGCAACTTACTATGAGCAAAACGGCATTGCCAGCTGCTAAAGCGGCGCAAAGAGGCGAGATGGTGGAGAACAACAAGGTATGGAATTGAGGCCTGATGATAACAATTCCCACTGCCTGACGGGCTAGCGGAGCATCGTGGTTGTGTGCCACAGCGTATTCTGTCTCTAAACCTTCGACTGGGGAGGTTTGGTCAAAATATGATTTTACCGCTGACACGGTCGAGTAGAGCTCCACAAAAGCTTCGGTCCTCGTCACGGAAGAATCTTCAAGTATGGTCTCGACCAATATGTCTTTTCTCTCGATCAGTGATTTCTGAATTTTCCTCAGCTGTTGCTGGCGATAGAAGGGGTTAGCTAGTCGTCCGTCTGCGACTGTGTCCTGAAGCCTGGCAGCTGCATCTTCACCTTGAGACGACATTTTTTTCTGTTGCAAGTCCTGGTTGAGTTAGTGCCATGGCTACCTTGGTATGATCACTGCGACTAATAACTTACTTGGGAAGTGAAAACAGGTGGGCAGGGTGAGTGGTTAGTGTGACCCCACAAGCCGACGAACTTATTGCCCACTTCTCCGACCAGTGTGCCACTTAATTTACTAGTTCGCTCGACCATGGTCCATTTTCAAGCTATCATCCTTCACTTGAGTCACATTTTACAATTGGAAGATCGATTCACACTTTTTCCACCCTCTCGCAACCCAGTTTCACTGAGTGCTTCTTTACCATGTCAATCACAACGATCAATGCTCCTAGCCATACTCTGAGTACGATACCAAGTGACTACAGTATCCATCTTTCCTCCACTCATCAACATGTATCTGTGGCTCAGAGTGACACATCTACACCGTCACCATTAATCAACCAAAATCCAAGTAGTTGGCCAACTCATCATCGTCGAGTGCCTCCATGTCGACCCGTAAACTACGACCTGGATCCAGCAGAGAGAATAGTTTATAATAGCCGGGTTGAACAAGGCTTTATTACCACCATGTTCTTTGGAATCCGCATCATAACTGTACCCACACATTGTCTAATCTGGTGCTGACAGAATGCTAATAAGTCTATCATAGGTTGCTCACAGGGTCTGGACAGCCACCGGTGGAAGATGGCGAGACGATATTTTCCGCTATGATCTTGGCTGCGAGCAATAATTTTGGCATTGCTACATTTCTATATGCTTTGGCGGGTAGGGCTTTTACTTTCATCAAGGCTTTCATTGAATGCCATCTTGTTGTTAATAGTTAGTTTTCTCGTTAAGTTCAACTCTAGGTAATCTTGTAGGATCACTCTACAATATGAAATAACTCATATTTGTTAAAATTAAACGCTTATATGAAATAGTAGCCGGGACGCTGGGAATTTAGTGCCAAAGTACTTAGTCCTCTAAGCATAATTCACTGATTAAATATACATGCCCGAAGGAGCAACGAAAAAGACAGACCTGCATTGCTGATAACAAATAATACGGTTCCGATACACGTTATTATAACTAATGGTGATATTATGACTGCTCTGTGTAGTCACTTCTCTTGTCGATTTGGAACTGTATCTGGACTATTACTCTGAGGGTTTACAATACTGACGGGATAATAAACTACTCACCCGTGATTATCTTCGGTGTAAAGCCAGCAGTGAACTACTTGCTGTCCCTGTAATTGCAAGGGTTTGTTTCCGCCTCGATAAATGCCGGCTGGCTGATATGGTCCTAAATCAGCATTTGTCCATCGGCAACAAGCCTGCTTAATTACAAAGAAGTACCAGGGAGGTGGACAGCAAATCATTGAACACTACTTTATTCTATGATATCTATATTTTGAAATCCCATCCACTTATGTAAAGTGTCTATCCTTTAATATTTGTATCATTGCTATAAGATAACTTTCGGCTCGTTTTTGGCGCCATATGAATCATCTTTCTCAAGTATAATAGCTCGGAATGGCGGACTATATTGTTCCTTTCGTTATAAACGGGAAGTATTTAATCGCTGATAAGGTCTTTGACGTGTTGTAACCCTAGCCGGAACAACCTTTTCACCAGTGGGCTAGCGACCACTTCCATGGCGAAAGACGCTACGACCACAGCAATTAACGTGGCTGATACTTGGGGCCACTCTCCTCTCGAGCGGCGGCGAGATATATTCCTGTTACCTACTGCGGAGCTGGAAGCCAGTAAGGACAGGTTGGTGGACGTGATGAAGAGTGAAGTTGGCGCTCCGTGGCAATGGGCCGACTTTGATGTCGATACCTTAATTAATATACTCAAGGATGTAGCTGGCTGTGTAGGCTCTTTGGGAGGGTATGCAGTTCAATTAGACGACTTGGATATCTCAGATCTTGTGCTTCTTAGCTATTGCAACGTGGTATGCTAAGCATACGGGCTTTGTATTCTCTTACCGATGGCTTAGTATGATTAGGAATGCAATATACATTCTTGGCCTTCGGTCTTTCCCCGTCCCAATCACCGTAGGCTGCACCGTGGTATTCAAAGGTTCAGAACTGGCACCATGGAGTCACTATCTCTTGGTAGATGTACTGTATTGGGCTGGTCTTCCACCAGGGGTACTGAACTTCATCGTGACACCTCCAGCGTATGCATCATTAGTTACCGAATTGCCGGTAGCTGATCCAGCCATTCGCAAAATACATTTCACTGGAAGAACTGCAGTGGGACGAATCACTAGCAAGCTAGCGGGTCAACCTCCCAAGCCTGCTATCATGGAGCTTGGAAAGGAGGGCGTTGCCATAGTAAGGAAGAATGCTGATCTCAACCTAGCAACCGCAAAATGCGCCAGGGAAGTATTTCTCTTCTCAGGACAGATACACATAAGCAACGAGGAAATCCTCATACATCAAGATGTCTATGAGGACTTTAGATGAAGTTTCTGTATGCAACCCGCTCGTTTCCGTCTCAGAGGCAGAACCCTCCAGTATTGGTTAACCGCGCATCGGTGGCCAAGAATTAACGCTTGTTACAAGACGCTATTGACAAAGGCGTCTATCTCCTCCTTGGTGACCTTACAACTGAGAAGCAGACTATGAGAATGATGCCAGCCGTTTTGGATAAAGTCACCGCCGAAATGGATATCTATAGGACAGGGTCTTTCGGTCCTTCTATTACCATAATACAGGTAGCTACGGAAGAAGCAGCACTATGTAAATCTTTCCATATTCTAAGCCCAACCATATAGATCAAGGCATTTCCAATCAGCTGCTCGTTACTAGTTGTGGCCAATAATGCAGGATCCGGCCTCACTTCCGCCATCTTCACCAAGAATCTAGGCCGGGCCATGCATATAACAAGGAACATTCAGTCAGGTGCAGTTCATATCAACAGCATGACGGTTCAGGGTGAGAATGCCCTGCCGCGTGGTGGAACCAAGTCCAGTGGTTCGGGAAGGTTCAATGACTTGTACGGGTTGCATGAGTGGGTGCAGACGAAAAGCGTTACATGAAGAGTTTGAGACTATGGGTCATGGAACTGTCTGGAATAACTCACTGTAGAGAGTTCGATTGACGGACATATAAGAGACATGAACACACGGAAGGTTACTTTGCTGATAGAGGGCGATCAAGTGTAGGAATGGTATAACTTTTAGTGCATGGGCCGGCTCTCGCTTCAAGCAGTTTACAGAGGGTTATCTTGGTCAAACGACTGATTCTACTTCTAACATGTTTGTCTGGCTACCTCTTCTACTGCTTCAACGCCTCCTCCTCATCATAACCGGGAATAGTGTGTGTGGAATTATCTTGCAATTCTTGACCCCCTATCACAAGACGTTCGGCTGGCTGCAAAACATAGAGCATTCTCGCCCATGAAGCCTCGCTCCTATTCTTCCACGCATGATTGGTCCCCCGCTGGATAGATATGTCGCCTCGCTTCATGATACGTTTCTCCCCAGAGTCCAGGATCAATTCAATCTCTCCTTCCAACACTACACCATAGTCCAGGCTGATGGTGCGATGCATAGGTGATAAGGCTCCGGGAGGCATATCGACTACCCTTAGGACAGTGCCTGTGGGGATGGTGATACCAGGCAAGTTTTCAGTGTAGCCACGATATGTATCAATGTCCGCACCATTTCCAAGATTGACAGGATATTGATCAGTTGCATAGCAAAGAGCAAAGTCAACATTGTCTGGAAGGGTTTGGAAGGGGGCATCCTCGGACATGGCGTCTGAAAAGGTTGGCTTGCCCTCATGTGAGTGTGTGGTGATGAATCGTTTGATTGGTCGCAGATCCTTGCGTCCGTCGTGGTCTGTTTTCTGGTGGGACATCTTGAAAGTCTACTACAAAAAAGTAAAGTCAAGCAAGAGAATGAGCGTAAGTGGTCTACCACAACATTTAATTGGCATTTGGCGACAAGTTTATTTTATCACATGTCATCATGGAATTTCGAGGTAGAGACGGCCAACTCTTGGCCACACAAGCTGACTCCCGAGGTGGAGAACATGGGATGGTCCCGAGTGAAGAAGTCGGTATACTTGACCACTACGCTGGGGGTATCGCCCTTAATTTTGGTACAGTGGGTGGTCCCGACACAAGCTATGACAAGGCGCATTTCTCGACTGCCGGGACTATGTTCCGGCGATTAGTCTTCACGTATTAAATTTTTAACTAGCTGTAAAGCGGCTCACTATATGAATTCTCATAAATAAAGAATTCAAGATTCGCCCAAAGCGCTTGACTTGGACTTGACGCCCCGATGATTAAGGGGAAGTAAAGACTCTTCAGGTCATCAGGGCAGTCTTAGACAACAGTACGGGGGACAAATGGTTTTAAGTATCTTGAATGCATTACTTAGAATACGCATTTTTTAATTATGAACGAAACAACGCAATTTGAATTTACTTGACCTTTTTCATCTGTTCTCTATTACTATCACGAGTCAACCATTAAAAATACACATAATTAAATATAAGAAGAAAACACTGACCAGGCGATAAGGTGCAACCTTCAAAGGAATCTGAATGGGACATGGGAGGCTCAATGATTTTTATCGATGGCCAGTGGGGACTTTGCAAGTCCTTTCAGGAAAAGTTAAAGGAGCCATGTTAAAGTTATTTTGTTCAATGAACTTGCGATCACATCAATAAAATACCGTCGCGCTTTACTCTGAATTTATTCATTGTGAGCAATGCAGTATGTCAAAAGTCTACCCAAGTTACAGGCACACTTTTACCTTTCCTGATTAAGGCTTTATCCAGTCAAACTTATCCTCCAGGTAACGATATGCGCGGAGATCTCCGGACCTTGCGTGACCCTCAAAGAGTTCCACCCTGGCAGCTCTCCCACAAAGTTGACCAAGCTTGCCACTCTCCTGGGCAGATGTGACCTCCTGATAAGTGACAGTGCGGAGAAACTTGCCCACCCACAAGCCGCCTGTATACCTTGCCGCATGTTTGGTAGGCAAGACGTGGTTGGTACCGATACACTGTTTGAGAGACTATTAGCATGTTTTGCAAGTGGAACTCGGCACTCCTTACCTTGTCACCAAACGAAACGCACGTCATGGGGCCCAGGAATAGAGCCCCATAATGTTTCATCTTTGTAAGAGCATCCCTAGGATTGGCAGTGAGAATTTGTACGTGCTCAGACGCAAATTCATCGGCTATCTGGTATGCCTCGTCGATAGTGTCGGCCAGAATGACCTCCCCAAAATCACGCCAAGAGACACTGGCCACAGCTGCTGTCCGGAGAGTAGTCAACTGCTCCTCGCAATACTTTATGGCACGCCTAGCCACATCGTCCGATGTAGAAATCAAGACGGCGGGAGTATCTGGCCCATGTTCAGCTTGAGACAGCAAATCAGTGGCAACCATGTAAGGATCAGCCGTTTCATCCGCTACAATCAAGACCTCGGTTGGCCCAGCAAAGAGATCAATGCCGATCTGCCCAAACAACTGCCTTTTCGCCTCTGCAACGAAGGCGTTTCCGGGGCCCGCAATGAAATCAACCTTGGGGATTGTTTCCGTCCCGATAGCCATTGCCGCTACAGCTTGGATACCGCCAACTATAAAGATCTGGTCTGCACCCGCAAGATGCATAGCGGCAACTGTTGCCAGTGGTATCCCGCCTGATGCAGGAGGCGTACAGGCCACAACATTTCTAACCCCTGCTACCTTGGCAGTCAAAATAGTCATGTGTGCCGAAGCTAGCAACGGATATCTTCCTCCAGGGATATATCTAGGGTCAAGGTTAGCACGAATGAACGACCTTATCTCAAAAGAGTCCAGGGGCACTTACGCGCCAACAGCATCAATGGGGTTATTCTTTTGACCAAGAAAGACACCTGGCCTTATTTCCAACTCAAACTCTCCAATGGAATTCAATTGGGCCTCAGCAAACTTTCGGACGTTTGATTGAACAGTCTTGATGTCTTGAATGACTTGCTCTGGGACTTGCGCCATGACATGGTCAATATCCTCCTTGGACAGCTGAAAGCTGGAAGGCGACCATTTATCAAATTGCTCGCTGTATCTGCGCACGGCATCGTCACCTTCTCTGCGAATACTGTCAATAACGCCTTTGACTATACCGGCCACATCAGGTGTTGATCCATTAGTGAGTTGACCAGGCGAGTCAGCGGCACCAGGCCTTTTGAGGTACGTTCGAGTCATGATGCGTTAAATATTTAAGATCGGTGTGATCAACGAATACTAAACGAATGCAGAATATATCTGAGCACTGCAAATTGAACCCCTCAAATAAGGCAAATGACTTTGATATAATTACCTATTCAATGCCTATAACAAACGATTCCTCTGCTTGACCAATCTGTGATAATCTCGATAGTGCCCGAATCTTGCCGTTGGTCATACAGGGCTAGTTGTTCGGCCGCCCATCGGCTTTGAGGGGGAGGGGATCGGGAACGTGGGCGGATTGCGGCGGGGTATAGCCACTGCGAGGACGTGAGTTGGGAACCTTGTCTTCAACCGAGGTAGACTGTTAAGTGGGAAAACTAACTTTCAAGGGCCAGATCTTGGCATTTCGAGCGACTGGCCATAGACATGTGAGCCAATGCATCCGTCGGAAATCATCCTCTCGACAAGATCCGGCCAGTCAGGGCAGATCCGTTTGGATGAAGGTTGATTGAAACGATAAAGTCTTAGTGCGACTAGAGAACTGGAGGCAAAGCCTCGTAAATACACTTTGCACAAAGTTGCTAATTGTTTGGCTATGGTTCTTGAAGACTTTTCTTTACTGGGCCAGCTTGTATCGAAGACCCGAAAAGAAATAATTCCCCAGTGGCTTTCAAGGAGTCACTTAAGAGCTTCATTGAGTACACAGGGTTGATAGAACACAGTTACTGACGAACACGCAAATAGAGGTTCATAGAACAAATTAACGAGTGAAAGCTTGATTGGTTTATGGTGCTTTATAATGAATTCTATCCCCCTACGGCCAGTTTAGACTCAGTGTATGTACCTAGTAAGAGTAGCTTCTCTCTCAAAGACTGAAACCTGCATCGATGACCCCGTTCTGTCCAGTAACCGATCTTGACACGACAAAAGTCTTGACTTGCTCCGCGACATCTTCAACCGTAGCAAATCGCTTCAGCTTGTTTGTATTGCGAGCAATCTCAAGTCGCTCCGCAGGGAAAGTAAGGCCCCATTCCTAAGCAAAAATGAGTTGACCAAATCTAAAAAAGACAAAAGGGTTATTACTTACCGTGAGCAGAATTCCTGGTGAGATGGTATTCACCCTGATCGATGGGGCTGCTACTTTAGCAAGACATTTGCCAAGGTGGATCTGGGCAGCTTTTGTGACTGCGTACGGCTATATTGGCAATTGTGAGTGAATGAAATGAAAGTGGCTGTGACATAAGAAGGGATAATGTACAATACTGCTTCCACTAGGCACCACACCAGCCAGACTAGCTGTGGTCACGAAGACAGCACCTCCAGCTTCTCGTTTGTTGCTTTCCTCAAGGTACTCCTTGGCCGCGTGAAATAGCCACAAGTGGCTCTTGACGTTAGCTACATAGCAGCGGTCCCAGTCGTCCTCGTCAACATTGTCATCTATATCTGAGAATTGGCGCATCCGTGTCCATCCAACGTTAGATATGACAACATCCAAGCGACCTCCAAACCTCGAGGCTGCTTCATCGACAAGCGATCTTATCTGCGTCTTGTCACACGTGTTTGCTTGTATGGTTTGAATCGAATTGCAGGACTCTGTACGTCTTGCGTCGCATTCCGCCTGTATGTTTTTGACCAAGTCCTGAGCACGAGATATGTTGCTGTTGAAGTTGATTACGACGTTCATGCCTAGCTCAACTGCTAAAATGCGAGCAATAGCAGCACCAAGTCCACTGCTGGCAGCTGTTACCAGTGCAACCTTGGCTTGGTAGATACATTGTTGACTCATTTTGACCGTGTAGATTCACCAAACGTGTTGTTAATTGCTCATGAGAAATACCCATTAGTGCCAACTAACTACCTTTTAGAGCCCCGTATTCTGCCTCGATAGATCCCCCACTTGGACTGCGGCATGCCCTCCCCCTCACTTCCGAGAGACCTTCTTACTATTTGTCTTTCATTCCTTTAGCTCAACAGGCTATTTTCAAAGGCTTAAGTGGGCCTAAAATAAACATTTGAACTCCCATCCATCCTTTACATCTCTTTACCTTTTACATTATCGCGCCCTGCTTGTCAATAAGGATGGCGCCCTCCCGCATACTCTAAGCCGCCTATTTATGGCCCCCGGATTATACAGAGGCCTGTTTACGGAGAGTTCGTGCGAGCTGAATGATATTTATTATGTAGTCTTCCCTAATTACTTTTACGATAGCGAGAGGCTGACTGGATGGCCTGCGGTAATTAAAGACGTCGTCATTATCGCTTGTCGGTTATTTTCCGTAGAGCGCTAGGCGAATGACTTCGTGGAGAATGGAGGCTCTGTTAGCAGACTGCGGCGTCTTGCCATTGTGGAATCTTTAACTAGACGATATTTAAGGACTAGGCGAGACTCACCATGGTAGAGATGGATTGTTCGTCGTGGAGAGTGACGGACGAAAGAACTGGTGATGAAGTTCGGCGAAAGAAGGTGAGATCGTGGGATTGTGCACTGGAGAGGTAGGAGATCACGGATTCGCGTGCAATATTCGTAGAGAAATGGCTGTAAAGACTTCTTATGCTTGCTAAATAGTCTCGAGAACGTCAAAGAGTATCAGAGCCAAGACTGAGTCGGATACAACAGCCCGATCCTGCGAAACTTCCAGTCGCCTCTTGGCTTCGATGAGGACGATTGACTTTAGAGTCTTGTTGCGACCGGGAGAGGTGAGACATAACCCCCCGTCATCGATGGCTGTGACTTCTCTTCCGCCGATAGTGACACTCGCACGTTGCCTTTCGCGAACTTCCACGTAGGAAGAATCGGGCTTTTGACGGTGGTAAAGGACATACCGAAGAATTCAAAACACCAAACGGACAGCGTAATCCTCCAGGGCAACTCCTCTTGGGGACATTGACTCCGCGTAGCCTTCGGTTTGTAAACTAGGGGGAATATCCTGGCTGGATCGAGGAGGAGAAGAAGAGAAGACATTCCCAGGGTTGATAAACCCAGGCTTAGTGATAGCTTTTCGTGACCGCTTTGGATAGCGAGTGCTATCCTGGTCCTCGGTTGATGAGTCCTGACACGATCTCTTTCTGAGGTCTCTGTCGATGTTTGTTGGAATCCCGATTCTGTTCCATCGAGATTGTACAAGGAATTCCAAATCTGAGCTAGACTTGTACCAACTTCTGGGTCATGTACAAGCCGGTTCTCCAATTGGTCCTTTCGCTTTTCATCCAGTGCATCAACGAACTTGCTAATATGGTTTCTCATGTCGTCTTTGGTGCCGTCCTCTGCGAACCCCGGGGTTTGTTCTAAGCGTGGGAGGCGGGCTCCCTTGCGCGGACTAATAATGGCATGACATGCTACAAGGTGGCGGTCGTCCCATGCGCTGCTGGATTCTTGGTTGAGTTCGTCGAATTGTTCAGTATGCCTGGCATTCTGGTCGTAAGCTGATTCGTTAACCAAACGCTCGAAGTAAGAAGTCATCTTGCATATGATAAAGGATAGAGGTCTGGAGTATAGGGAAAAGGACGGGCAGCGAAACTAGACTACAAGATCTCCAGTATATATGAAGAGGATCGTATATTCACATGTTCGCATCGTGTGTTCACGACTTCCTTCACTCATTGCCTTTGTCTATGTGAAAAGCATTGTTCCCTTCAGCGTCGAGATCCACATGTTCAAAGAATGAATCTCATGCTCAGAGGACATGGGAATGGTACGATAGAGAATGAACTTGTGCCAGTTAATCCCGGGTTCAAAACAAAGCTACTCTTTGGAGAATTCTCACTTCATTTGCGAGTTCTTTCACAGAGGTAGAAAGCGATCACAGGACATGACTACAGCCATCTTGTTGGATTGGCATTTGAGCAGGACAAAGAGAAGTCTGCATCCACGTTGTCAGAGCAAAATCTAGCGGTCAGCACAGTAAATCTTAAATGCTATGGAAAGATGTGATGACTTCAAAGTTGAAAGATAGCTCATGCAATCCACTATTTTCTCCTGTGTTCTCTCTTCGGCTGGGTTACAAAGGGAATGATCTTTCCATCTTAAAAGCCAGAAATCAGCAATAAAATCCAATTCTTGCGAAGGAATGAGACTTATTTATTCTTTCACTCCACGCTGCCTAGCTAGAGCTCAAGTCGTAGAACATGGTCTGAAAGGAAAGGTGTAGGTTCATTTGTTCTCCCATTCAGCAACGGGTCCTTCTTCATCATGCCAGACCCTGCCTCCACGCCCAAGTCCCTCCACAGGCTCTGTGTCGGCGACCCACGGTTCGCGGTCACGCCGTTGTTTTGGACCTCGCAGCATCTCGGTGCCGTCAACTGCAGCTTTCGGCAGGTCGAAGACATACACACAGACGACGTGAAGCCCCGCCACGACCATGACGACTACCTCAGCAAATGCGCAGAGAAGCTCGCCACGAGTGCCCGCGCGCACATGAAGCCTTTCTGGCTCGATGAGATCCTTCTACGACCCGACGGTTGCTTGAGCCATGACACGTCAGTACCTCATTCCCTTGATGAAGTTGTAGCTAACGTGAGAGGGCAGTGATATCGTGACTTTCTGCTTTGCCAAGCGACGCATCTTCCAGGTCCATTGCTATATCGTTCGTACGGCCTATGTCCCATACCAGCTTCTCAAGAGTTTGGACAACCCGAAGCGGAAGCATCAATGACTTTGTATCCCACTCATCAACTACACGCCCATCTCCTTCCAGCCATACTCGACCTTTTCGGAGCGCATCGAGACACATCTGCTTAGCCCTCAACACCCAAGCCTCTTTTTGTCTACAGAACTGCGATGCGAGAAACGGCAGTGTGATATCTCAAACGAAGCAACCTGCAAAGTGCGAAACCTGGGGTGATTGCTATCTTCAACATTTGACAACTCCTTGTTTTTGATCAAGTTGGGGTGAACAAGACCACGGTGAGCACTCTACGATGGGGTCAGTTGGTACAGATGTAATCGAAGACTCATCAGGTCGATATGAGGACCATTGCCCTCTGGCAACATTGATCGAAGAGCACTCGATTGTTACGTGGAATCTGACATTGCTACTGTGTGGATACAGACAAAGCGGCATACCGTCCTTTGACTTCTTTTGTCGATTGACCATGGGAGTTTGGTGTAACAGATTCTTACTGAGGATATAACAGTGCTTGATGGGCAATGAGTTTGGTACAGCGTAGCCAGTTTACGAGAAGTCGTCTATCAGAATATCACATTGGTTCTGTCAAGGTCCCACCGTCCCAGGATGAGAAAATGAGGGAGTGTCTCTACCCCTGTATCTCAGATGTGATGAGTTACATGAACCACGCACGCTCTCCCAGCTTTCACACCTGAAGCTGTTCTCGAAGGATTGCGGGTAGGTACCTGCAGTAGCTTTCAATTCGTCGCCACCAAAGAGACGGTGAAGCCGCCTGACAACCATGGTCTTGCTATGTCATCCCAAAGCCATAGATTGAACATCAGGTTACTGTAGGCCACATCTTGCTATATCAAATCCTCAAGGGGAACATGAGTGACATTGAACTCCCACACTCATGCAGCAAGGGGACTTGCTCACAGTCACAGTTCTTTATCGCGCACGTCTGAAAAAGACAGGTACCTCTGACGCTTTGAAGGTCAGATGACATGTTCCCGTCATTGGCTTTCTTAAACGGAGTGACATGACGGAATGCAGTGTCTTTGCGAGCACGCTGCTTGAGCTGTTGGCCTGTCTTTCCAGAGTTTGATGATGTATTCGTGTTGCGCAATTCGGGAGAGTCTCACAGTGGGTACATCGCCCATCCACTGAAGCCGGCCACTGAAGGCCCAAAGATTGTAGCGCACCTCAACATTTCGTTTAGTATAGCAGGCGAGCCAGCACGTCAACACTACGCCATTGACATCCCGAGCGATTGTCTAAAACAAAGTTGTTAATAGACACTCCTATTTCCTATGCGACGCGTATACTTCGTGTTGGATCTGCGAGCTGATAATCTTCCGCTTCCTAGTTTTGGCTCGGGCCCGGGTCCGTGAGTGGGGCCGTGTCTATCACATAGCCCGAACATCACATCAAGACCGGTCTTCGGCCGATGGATCTAAGGAGGGGTTAAGTGGACTCCGAGTGCGGAGAATAGAGAATAAGAAGTGTGTTTAACGTAACGCGTAGCGCGCAACACATTGATGTGAGAATGAGCCTGGCGATGAGCTTAGGATAAGATAAGAAAGAAATAAGAGAAAAACAGAAAGGTGGGAGAGATAATGTAAACGCGTGGTGAGAATCCCCAGCGGATGTGAGTGAGGCTATCGCCACATCTTTATTATGTGCTCTGTCTAGTAATTGTGGTGGTGTAGAAATTGCTGTCTGATTGAGGCATGCATCTTGATGCATTTGGTGTTTCAATAAAAGACGGCTGAGGGGATGCCACAAGCCAAGAGGATCATTTGGTGCACGTCTTGCCCCGATCCGACTCTATTTTGGCGCAATGGTGATTTGAGGTTTTGTAATGGATATGTTTGACTTGGGCCCTATTGGTTTATCAGTAAAGAAACGGCTTGGGAGTTATAAGAGATTTACTATTTTCCAGCTTTAATAGCTTACCTTGAGCAGACGTAAGGTCATTTGCAGAAAACCTACCCAACGGATGCAAGTCATTCCAATCAACCCTACTCACCAGATTCTTCATCAGACCAACACACCAATCTTGTTGAAGTCGTCCGACAGTTTCGCAGCCTTGTAACCAGGAGGGGAATATCTTATCGCCGCCCAAGTCCCCAATATTGCAACGCAACAGTCATCCATCACTTGAGACCTCAGTGCGACAGCCTCTTCTTGAGCATCTCGCAAGACCTCACATCATACAACATCAGATAAATCACATAACGTCACACAAAAGGGGAATCCATGCCAAAAACAAAACCACTCATATTGCACAGCTAATAGCTGCTGCACTTATGAAAACATTCAATGCTATGCCTTTTCCACATCTCAAAGTTCAATCTCCACGTCCAGTCTTGCAATCCCCTCAGTTCCTGAGGCCCCGACGACGATCGTACCTGACCTTGAGATCAGGCGCAATATCAGCCACCTTCTCCGCCAGTTCCCAGGTACAGTCGTCTGCAGGATATCCCACCCACTGGACCAGATACTCACGGTCGCCGTTGATATAATGGTGGTTATGGATCTCAAAGACATGCCACTCGTCAAATCCAGTGGCCTGGTCACGCCCACCAAGTTCCTCCCAGTACTTCATGACCAAATTGGGAAGGTAGCGCTGCATCAATTCCTCGGGCTCGGTGCTGATCTCTCGCTTGGTCCACTTGATCACAAGATCGACGGTGGAGGTCTCGTTGTCCAAGATATGGGAGAGGATGGATTCGACTGTCTGGTCACGGTTGGGGTTATCTGCGATTTCGGCGGCGGCGGTGTTGTGTTCGGGGGGAGCGTTCTGAGAAGCAGCAGCTTGGTGGAAGTCAGCATAACAGCGACAAACAACAGAGACGAAAACGAGGGGTTCATACCAGGTGTCTGTGCCTCAGAGGGAACAGCCTCAGCAGCAGCAGCATTCTGATCGTTGGAGGAGTTGCCTGCGCAATAGAACCACCACGTCAGAAGGCGCACAAGACCAAGCGAGGCCAGAGAGCGGAGGGTAGCTTACCAGAGTTGTTGGACACGCCGGCGCTCGACGTGTTTGCCATTTTGGAAAGAAAGGAATGTCTTGGTGTAACGTTGATGCAGTATGATGTTGCTCAAGAAATGTGTGAGACAGAGGGTTGTGCTGTACGAGGCGAAAGAAATGGCTGGAAGGCTTTGAAGGATGTAGGCGAAGGGATTCTGCACGGTGCAAACAGGAGAGAAAGGCGCGTTGCCTGGGAAAAAAGAGGAAGAAGAGAGAAGGCAGAAGAAGAAACGCGTCTATGTAACAGCGAGCGTGTTTGCGCAACAACACTCACGGCATTATTGGCGCGTTTGCAGGCGATGAATCACACGACGAAATAGGATGACAGGTGGCAGCGTTTGGCAGTGCGGCTGGAAGCAAAAGAAGTGACAGAGCTCTTAGCACTGCACACAACATTCTGCACGCAAAATTGAATGCGATATTATTTATTAGTTGACTGCAATGATATATGGACCAGGTGTAAAGTACTGGGGATTCTTGGTGTTGTGGTTCTTAACGACTGGGTTGGAAACGTGCTTGAGAGAAGGTAGCCAATTGTGCCTTAGGGAATGTCTTTGAGAGCGAGTAGTTTTGCTAGATGTTTCTGAGAAATATTTGGCTATCGTGGATGCACTCGGAAATGTGAGTAGAAAGTGAGTAATGTATGTGTGGCCTTTTATTGTTGTTGTTCACGTCTGTACTGCTCATTCCTTTTCTCCATTGCCGGACCATTCGCGTCACTGTCTTTTACCCAGGCACTACAGCCACCGATTAGAGCTTTTAGATCCTGGATATCAACCATTGGGAGTTTTCTGCGATTGATCAAAGTAGGGATCGTTGTTGAATTGCCGAGTTGCCGAGCTGACTGCAAACCCACGCAGCCGCCAATCTCAACAATTGCTTTCTAGTAACCTCTCGCCATGTGGGCTGTCTGTCTTGCAATCAGTGATTAGCTTCAATCAGCGAGGATACTTCCGATGTGTGACAAAGAAATTGACCACCAAGTCAACCGACATGTCAGTCGCGAGAACCTATAAGACAGGCACTGGCGCTAAAGCAGAGAAGCGCAGATATCGAAAGAGAAGTCTATTCCCGAAGCCGGATGCCCTGAAATCAGTGCCAAGACAATCTCCAGGGAAGCAACACGAGCACCCAGCCCACTCCGTTTCCTTCGCTCGTCAACTTCCTGTGCCAATGTTATCGCCTTTTGCCAATGTGCCCTGTCACGCAAAAGACGGGAACGGTATGGAGATTGTGAAAACTTGGCGCCGACTTTGTCGCAGTGGTTTGAATTTGCGGCATAGATCACAGCTTGTTGGGTAGGACCTGTGTATGCAGGCGCTATTCTTGAAATTCACATGACGGAATAATTTGTTGTTTAAAAATGATGTAATTATGCTGGAAGGGAGATCAGAACGGATGTATGGCGTGATGGAATTAGTAGTGGGTACAGGGTACTCAAACGATACCTACTTAGTTGTTGTACAGATAATGCGCATTCAATCTTGCATCATTATAATGGATAAACTCATGTCGGTATTCTTGTCGGTCAATTGAGCCAAGATTTTCTTTTCTATCTTGAAGGCTTACTAATGGTCTTTCTCTAGGAACACAACTGTTAGCAGATAACTCGTTCTCACTATTTAGGAGTCAAGTGTTAGAGCAAAACGAGCAATCTTAGCCCAAAGGGCGGAAGCACTTAGACTACGATTCTTCTTGGTCAGTCAGCACCTCCTAACAGAATGGCCCCTAAACAACACAATGTAACAGCGTGGGTTCTCGCGTCTCCCACATGAGCTTCACTATTTGAGATCAAATGTTGGCAGAGAGCCCAGCGGAAGTTGAATACAAAGTCCAGCATCCATATTAACACATCTATAGCATCCAAAAACCTCAACAAGTCTCTGTCCCACTGTGGGAGCCCTCTAACGCAAATGTTACTGTCTGCCAATACGGTATCATCGACCAGCCACCAATCGTGAAAGGCTTGCCAATATCTCAAACAGTCCAACTTAGTCAGATTTGTAGAAAGTATAGAGCCGATTCAGTCTTATACATCACGACGTGTTCCGTAATTTGAATGCCTGTCCGTCCAAACTATCGTGCTTTCGATTCTCATGCCAGGGTGGGGCTGTCGCGAGACTTGGATGGAGAGGGCTGAGAAGATGTAACTTAATTCCTACTGAGAAAGTCAAGCAGAATTTAAACAGGACAGCTGTAAAGTGTACTGTTAGAAACACAAAGTCATTCATGACTCGCAATGTGGTTGATTGAGACTGTTGAGGAGCTGGCACAGACAGTCGGCCTTGAAAACATGTCTCTCGGCGTTTATGTCACCTGGGGACTTGGCGCCGGAGTTTTAGGCACTCGGAGAGCAGAGCTCACGTGACCAAGTCTCTTCTTTCAGGTTTGCTGGGGGAGTCTGGTATATTATAAGGTGATATTGACTCATACGCCCTTATCAGCCTCGTCCGAGTTTGGGTTACGATAGCAGACAAAAATGTCATGTTGAGGCTGGAATCGCAATTGAGCATTAGAAACAAATACATACGACACTTTCACATCGTCACGGTATCTCAAAAGTTGGTTAATAAAATTTGAGTTCAGTGTCCTGACGGCCGTTCCCACCAGAAAGGATTACCAGTAATAGCTCCATGTTCCAAGTTGAGGGACCATCCACCTGCGTCTGGTAGGTTGGATGACCATCCAATACAAGAGGTGAAGTCCCGTTTGACAGCCATGGGACACACTCCTTGTACTCATATCGTCAAACAAGTGACCCTTTACCAGCATGCAATATATCAGAAGCGCATTTCTCAAGTTTGAGTGTGAGAGCTGATTGCAATTATGGATCTGCGGCTACGTGGGAGCAGTACATTGGAAGCTACGCCAATCCGGTTGACAGTGTCGAAAATGCCAGGGAAGGCTGACAATACATGGAGGAAAGGAAAAAGAAAAGGGCAAGTACTTTTATACACTGATCAGATTGCCAGATATATGATACCTTATTACGAGAAAGTTTCAGGATAAGAAAATAAAGGCTATTCTTAAGATGGAGGAGTGCTATGGAGGGAGTGGGATAGGGATCCGGCCTCCTAAGGGAGGTTTAAATCTCCGCGGTCAGGCATTTAGGGTGACATCGTAAGGTCTTACGAGCAAGACAGGGTTTACAACACAACTGACATAAATACAGGGGTTTAGATGTAGCCTTACCAATGGTCTGTGCTGGTATAAATGGGACTTTGGTTTTAACAAGGATTCTTTCTGCGCGGTTTCCGCTTGTCACATTACACGTTACATCGCTTAATTGCTGACAGAGTGAAAAGGCTTCGGGTAGGCTATTATACCATGATCTCTCCACTATCTGTGGGAACTTCTTACTCCATAGGCGCGTGCCATTTCGCAGAGATGATACCCTAGCGGAAAAGGGGAAGCCGCTCCCGCTTCAGTGCCCAAGGCGCTTGCCTCTTTATCTTCATTTAAACCCTAGACCCCTTTGTAAAAATTCGGTCCGGCTTGGAGTGCCTGTTTGTATTTGATCGACCCATCCTACCTAAACGCCACACAGTTTAGTGCTCCAACAACCCTTCAACATGGTCTTAACTAGTACGTCGCTCATTGGCATTGTAGTAATCTCAGCTAACCATCGCAGCAAACACCAATAGCCCCTATCCTACGGATAGCACGATAATCTCACCGAACGATACGGTCTTACCAGAAGCGGTCCATCTGGACCAAATGAGTCAAGCAAATCGCTACTTGGAGGAGCAGTTCCCTAAATATTACATCGAACCACAAAAGCCCGCCCAACTACCTGAGCCTGTTACGATTCCGATCGGCGCCCGAGATGACAAAGAACATGATGATTCAAATGGTACTGGGACGGCCTCAAAACAACCGATTTGGAAAAATGGCCGCAACTGGTTAATCGCTATGGTCGCACTCGCCGTAATTGTAGTCGGTGCGGCAGTGGGCAGTGGTGTTGGAGTATCATTAGCTTCCAAGAAAGACAGTGACGCATCGGCTGCTCTCGCAACTTCCATCGGTCAGGATAATACACAATCTGCAACAATAACTTCAGCATCAATCTCAGCTCCAACGTCTACCTTGGATACAGAGACTGAGCCAACTACAATTTCTGAAACCTCTAATGAGGAGACAAGGTCAGTCGCCCAATTGGTAATGCCGCAAGTCTCGAAAACTAACAGCTTTATCAGAACACCAACAAGACAGCCAACGACAATATCAAAAGCTACAAAAACGACCAAGACAACGAAGGAAACACCAAGTCCAACAGAAGTTTGTGCAGAGGGAACCGTTGCAGACGGTGAAACGAAGAACTATCTCGGCCTTTGCAAGTTTAGCTGTGGATACGGTTATTGTCCTCCAGGCCCTTGTACGTGCGTCGCTTATGGAAAGCCAAAAGAGGAGCCTGACGTGATAAATGTCCGGGGATGTCCTTTGCCAGAGTTAAGTGATGGTTATTTGGGCCTTTGCTCGTTTGCCTGCAACCATGGCTACTGCCCCGAAACGGCATGCACAACCAATTGCGACAATCGTAAGAAATTATAAGGTGTGATTTAGGATATATTATAAATACTTGTTAAAATCCAGCTATAAAAATTCATTCATTATTTAAAATAATCTTATTAAATTTTCTAAAATACCTATTTCGGACTAGTAATAGCAGCTTGAGTTCACGAGAAGTTTACACAGTGAAGATATAAAACCGCTTAACCTAGGTAGGGGAGTTACTAGTTAGTCTCCAACGGTTACGTTAGCTAACTTTCTCCATGGCTGGATTCAGGGTAGACTAATAACTTTTACTCCAGTCGATATATAGTACGTCTCATAGAACAGACCAACACATACGACCAAAGGTAGTGGAAAATACGGGATCCCGTCCGCTCTCCCATAGTCAAGCCACTAACCGGCGGATTAGTAGTTGGGTCGGTGACGACCAGCGAATCCCCGCTGTTGTATGTTTTTTATCATTTTTAATTGATAGTTATTGCTCTTAGTGTGGTTTAAGGTATTCAGGTCAAATTTCAATTAACGTAAATAGACAAACGAAGAAAATCAGAGTTGCACAACTGGAACGTACGGTTGGCGTAACATCCTAAAGACCTTATCGGCAGGGGTTTAAGTATACTTCGTACAAAGAATACGAAGTCTAACGTACCAAGTTCTTCTATCCGTTATTTGCTATTAGGGTCTGGACATCCCTTAACACAGCATTCTACGGTGTGGCAACACCTTTGACCAATTACGGCAACCCAAGCTCAAATGCCTAAAAGCGCAAAAGCGACCCATCTCAATTCGGTGTATGTCTCCCTACTCATTGACACATACTCACCGACGCGTAAGGGAGATGAGCGCCATTCTGACCCAAAACACATTTTCCGTATCAGTGTTTCCCAAACAAACCGCCAAAGTCGCTGCAGCGCACGGTTGCGCGTACGACGAAGGCGCTTCAAACAAATATTGACCAACTCGGTCATTCCGATAAGCAGTGTCGTATGACACTGGTCAAAATCTCCATCTCGATAGATCGACCATTTCCAAGCAGTCATAGAAGCTGTTCGTAAGTACCGCAAGCTTCATATTTGCATGACGGAGTGCTTTAGAGCAAGAACGAATCCCATTACTAGACCATATTGCTAGGCCGTCTTTATGTTTGGCGTCGCTGGACAAGACAGTCAGACTGTTGTCTATGTTCCGAAAACCTCATCGTCGTCGATTGCATTGTGGACCGCGTCTCACGATTCGCAATCACAACAGCCTAAAGCATTTTCCAGCGGACAGAGCTCGACTTCAGCCCATATCAGAATAGATTGGCAAAGTCGATAATCAACAACTAGAGGCGGGAATCAGCAAGCAGAAGGGCATCGATCGAGGGATCAACTAGTAGTTGCAATAGACCTTGGACTACGAGAAGGGATATTCCACGACACACTGTGCTGAAATGCACCGTGACTCGGTGTGATTCCAGATCTTGTACGAAGGAGTCGCCTAAGATTACTGTTTCCATCCTCGTCTGGCGTTGTCTCTGATGTTGAAGCCATGACGTTCGTTTTCGTCCTTGGCCTGTTGTCTTCAAAGCTGCCACCCAAAGAGCAACACGGCTGCTTTTTGATCCGCCACGACATACGCACAGTTAGTACTGCAATAACAATAATAACAGGATGACAGAACGTTCGACATGGGAACTCTGGTTGTCTAGGCCTTCGATTCACTCTCAGCGACGTCAAATGCCATCAGATTGATAGTGGAGATGAGATACTGAGTAGAGAGTGATAAGAAATCATGGGGCCGCTACGCGGACACGCGAAGCCACGATAATCACAACTCCTGAATAAAATACTTGCCGCAAGCGACTCTCTATTTGAGAGAATCGCTAATGCTGGTGTCAAGATCGTAGATGATCACCACCGAGGTTCTTCATACTTAGCGCGTCTCGATGTTACATGTACACACAGTATCATCATTGTTGCCCAATTATCTCTGTTCGTCAATCGGGTAACTGGCAAGCCACAACGCCAATTAACTTTGCCCACTGCTTGAATTACAGGAAATAACTCAATGAAAAAAAACATATTTAGCTACATACCTATAGACTAAGTATACGTCTTATCGGCCCAATTGAGCTTCTTTGTCTGAAGCCGAGTCATGCAAGGACCACAAACCCAGTCGACTGTATTTGGGGCCCGTGCAGGCGAAAATGGATGTTACGCCATTAATGCCTGCTCAGTAGCATCTAGTCTTACGGTAAATGAAAATATGATAAGCCTGCGACGATCGCTGGAAGAGAACGGACGAAGGGTGGAAAACAGTAGTCACTTGCCATTTCACCATTCTGTCCGCTGCCTAGGTCACTAAAGCAACTGTATCATCAGGATTCTTATTGAGCATGAGCTTAACCGTTTAAACGAAAGTGAAGGCCAAAGTTCAAAGGTCTCGACTCTCGCCCGCTCGACTTCCACCGCGCAGACCGTCTCTGCCCGTTCATTTCATTCATTAGTGAACCAGCGATGTAATCAGAAACATTGATCGTCAATCCATCGATGGAGACACTGGACTGCTGCAAAGGGTTGCTAAAGGATATAACTGAAAATTGTCGAGATGTTGAGATTTACCGTACGCTTCACTATAGGATGTAGAAGAAGACCATCAGTTAGAGTACGACGTGTAAACGTTGACAGTTGAGTAAGGGGCAATCCCTACAAGCCCCCATACCAATGCAGAGAGCAGTTAAGCCGTCTCGTTTGTGTGCATGAGCCAAACAACTAGTGTCGATATGGAAGCTCGAACCAACCAATTCCTCGGGATTTATTAACATGCCTGACCATCCGTATATCGCTCGTCGCCAAGGTTTCAGATCGCGGGGAACACTGAGGAGTGAAGCCAATTGTAGCCAACTGCCGAAGGCTCTGGGATGCGGTATTGTGAGAACGCAAGGTATATACGACTGAGGTACATCTTGCTTGCCCGTTTCTGCCTGAGACGAGACTTCTGTCTCATATCCCGATTGTCCGTTTCGTCTCTTTTATCTCTTCGACTATATAATCTACCTGGTCCCCCCTTATTAAGTAAGAATATCATGTAATCATTAACGAAGCTGGTTTTTTCTGTCGTTGCGAACCCGGATACTATGGTTGATAACGTAGTAGACTGGATTAAAGTCAGTGTAGAGCGATACGGTGGTAGGGACTACAAGGTGTGTTCGTAGGCAGGCCGTTAGGTGTCCGAGAAGTCAGCGACTGTACCGATTACTTATGGCCCTGGTAGTGGGTATGTATCTTCTTATGGCGAAGATTTACCATTACAAAGTTAATCCAGCCAGTACATGAGTTCTATTTATAGAAGTATATAGTTTAATTTAATCCATTGGATTCTATTAAAGACTTGTAATCGGCGCTATTATAAGGAGGAGACTAAGATACCGGCGTTTAAATAAAACCTGCTAATACTACTTATTATTATAGTATTAGATTTAACTTCGTAGACATATTATAACCGAGTTTACTAAAAGTATATTTATATCCTTAAATAGAAGTTAGCTATTACTAAGGAGAGTTATTTAAATATATAAATTAATTTATAATAGGTATAAGATTAGGTTTACACTATAAGAGATTTCTTTCTAGTATAGATATTACTACTATTAAATAAGAGGTAATTAATACTACTTTATAAATTAGGACTTTTAGTTCTTTATAAGTATAATAGTAATATCTCTAAAGGGCTAAATAAAATTAAAAGAATTTATCTATAGCTATTAAACTAGCTTAGTAATTACTAGCTATATCTCTATAGTTACTATAAGCTATAGGTATAGTTATTATAAACTATAGGTTTTATTATAAACTCTATAGTTATTATAAACTGTATAGTTATTATAAACTATATAGTTATTACAATATATATAGTTATTATAAACTCTATAGTAATTATAAACTCTATAGTTATTATAAACTCTATAGTTATTATAAACTGTATAGTTATTATAAACTATAGGTATAGTTATTATAAACTAAAGGTATAGTTATTATAAACTAAAGGTATAGTTATTATAAACTATAGGTATAGTTATTATAAACTAAAGGTATAGTTATTATATAGTTACTATAAACTATAGTTACCTTTTATTATATATATTTAGAATATTTCCTAAATATCGTTATAGAGTATTTACCATTTTATAGTTAAAACTTAAAAGTAAAAGAATAGGTAAATAATTATATAGTTAAGGTTTAGTTTTATAAGTAATACGTTTAGGTCTAATAGGAACTGGTCTGTTTATACTATTAAATAGGTTCTTCTTTAGCTTTTATAAAAGCTTCTTAAATACATATTATTTGAGTATTTATAAAATCTTATTTACTTTATTTAGTATATAGTAGTAATCGTAACTACGGCTTAGTTAGACACTAGAGATACACAATATAAAGCTGACTCTATAGTAGAAGTATATTGTAAAGTAATTCCTAAATATATATAGATAAATTGCCTTAATAATGGGAAAGCTCTAGGCTTACCAGGTGTGCTCTATCTCGACTCGTCTCTCTATATACGTAAGATAGGTCGTTACGAGAAAGTATACTTACCAGAGAGCTTTATAGAACACCCTAACCAGGCCGACTTCTTACGATAATTAAACGCGACTAGCATTACAGATAGGATAATAGGTCTTATTAATTAGGTCGACAATATAGGAGACCAGAATTATTTTTTACTTATATTAGGGGCTCGAGCGGAATGACATGTTGTTACAGGGTCGGGCTTGAGCCTAATTCAACGCCAGGGTTTCTTTTCCTATCTGAGGTTTTCCTAATGATACGTAAAGTATTGCGACCTATATTCTCCATTTAATAAAATTACCACATAGCTATTAGGTACTAGCTTACAATCTTCTCTTATTTCTTAAAATACATACTCTTTACGAGTCTTGTCTTACCAGGAGGACGTGTGGTGATAGACTTCAATCTAACGCAACAATATCGTATAAAGGCATTTTCCTTTCTCGACTTTTAAACCTCTATATTAGAGATGAAAGTAACTGATCCTGGTCTTTGGATACTGCATGTGCCGACGTCGGCGAAGTCTGCTTTGGTAGAAGGACTAAAAGAAACAATTGCGAGGCACAGGTAATGGAGACGGCGAAAGACACAGCAGCAGAAACGAAACCCGGCTCCTTTGCTTGGGGGTTCGCAACAACCATAGAGTCCTCAGCTGCCACTACTTTGGCAGATACATCGGCCAATAGTTCAGAGATCCCAAGACTCGCCTGCTGCATCTTGACATCATCCCGCAGCTATTTCCTTTGCAGCGACTTTTATTCTTGCAGTCTTGTATTCCGCCGACGGCTTATTAGATAACAAAGGTCGCAAATCCCAACAAGAAGCGCTAGTCGTACAATAATGCACTGGGGATAACAACAGCAACCCAGATAACAAGCAAGCTCCAAGCGCAGACGCTAAGACGCGGGGAAGTTTACCAGTCGCTCCAGGTTTCCTCTTCAGACTAACGCGCCTACCATATCTTATCTACAGCTGATAGTGACCTGACGTGGCTGATATACATCTCCAAGTAGATTGGTCGATCTGCACAACCGTGGTTTATGTTTAAACCTAGTTATCCCTGTTGGCGTTCCAAGCCAAGTCTGGACTATTCTTAGTCAGAGGTAGATCTGGTTCAAGTCGCCTGAACATTCTACAAACAGGATAGTTTGTTTCACTTGGATGCTGCAGATAAGAGTGTCTGATATAGTGAATGTGAACTCTTCCATGGGGACGATGCATGGGAGTAAAGCCCGAAGCCTTTTCAAAGCAGTGAATTGGAACAGATATATATCTCATAATATCCATGTCACAATCGCTGTTGTAGCTCAGTTTCAATACTTGAGTCACTCCAAAGACTTTTGTTCCTACCCAATCTGCCTTCAATTCTGCTGTAATGGATGACAAAAAGACTGAACTAGGCATCGTACCTGTGGAAAGCCATCGTCCGGGCCTCCTCCTATACACCGACAACAAACCAGTAGCCAATGAGCTGGTTGAGAAGTATGGACAAACCCAGCGTGGTCTAAAGTCCCGTCACGTTCAGCTCATGGCCATCGGTGGCTCAATCGGAACAGCGCTATGGGTAAACCAGTACTCCAATTCCGGGCATGAATGAAGGCTAATGCGAACCAGGTCGGTATCGGAGGGTATCTCAGTCAAGCTGGACCGCTCTCTCTTCTTCTGGGATACACGTTCTGGGGCATTTGTTTCGTTTGGCCCACGTACCTTTGCGTTGCGGAAATGATGGCGTATCTTCCCGTTCGCGGCTCCATCTTTGAACTTGCCTCTCGCTTCGTGGATCCAGCCGTCGGCTTTAGCATGGGCTGGACCTATTCTTTTGGCACGAGCATGCTGGTGTGTGTTGAGTATAGTGCAGTTGCCGCTGTGGCCGAGTACTGGGACAGTGCCACGAATCCTGCTGTATGGATAGCCGTCTCAATGGTTATCTGTATTTTTCTGAATGTCGTTGCCGTCAAGTGAGTCTCCCAGTGCGTGATGTCGTTGCAGAAGATAACCTTTCAATAGATGGTATGGTGAAGCCGAGTTTGTTCTCGCCATAACCAAGGTGTTTCTGCTCATTCTCCTTGTCCTCATCACTGTCATAACGATGGCAGGCGGAAACCCCGAAGGCGATGCCTATGGCTTTCGCAATTGGAAAGATGGAGCCATGCATGAGTATTACGCAAAAGGTCCCACTGGGAAGTTTCTCGGATGGTGGTCTGTCGTTATATATGCGGCATTTACTATCGCGGGACCTGACATGACCGCCCTTGCAGCCGGTGAGATCCAGAACCCTCGTCGGACTATTCCCCGGGTAGCACGGATGATATTCTACCGTCTTGTCGGGTTCTACATCGTCGGAGCCCTTGCTGTTGGTATTATCTGCTCTTCGAGGGATCCGAGGCTCATGAGCGCTATTGCTGATGGCTCTTCTGGCGCTGCCGCTAGTCCCTGGGTGATCGGCATTCAAAATCTTGGAATCGGGGTTTTGCCTCATTTCATCAATGCTCTTATCCTGGTGTCTGGGCTTTCCTGTGGCAATGCTTATCTTTTTGCCGCTAGTAGAACGCTATATGGACTTGCCAGAGGTAAGCCCAAGCCACTCCTTATCGAAACTTACCAGACCACTGATACGGCTTTTAGATCATCAAGCCCCCAAGATCTTGATGAAATGCACAAAAACTGGAGTCCCAATCTACTCTACGGCGGTCGTCTCCTTGATCTCTTGCGTTACCTTCCTTGTTGCTTCCAACTCTGCTATAGAAGTCTTCTTCTGGTTCGTTGACCTGACCACCACCGCTTTCATCGCCTCATACTGCTTCATGCTACTTGCATACATTGGATTCTACCGCGCTCGTAAGGCGCAGGGTCTCACTGACGGGTCACTATCCTATGTTGCCCCTTTTACACCATACACCCCCATCATGGCGCTCACTATAGGATGTATTGCGATCTTGTTTGTGGGCTTTGATGTATTCAGTCCATTCAGTGTGCGAGGTTTCGTTACCTCTTATTTCGCTGTTACTTTCACAGCGGTCATGTATCTGATTGGCAAGATTAGGTACTTGAGGGAGGGCAAGGGGATAGTCGATCCAAAGAGTGCTGACTTGATCACTGGTAAGGCCGAGATTGATGAGGAATGTAGGCAATGGGAGGAAGTAGGTCTTGAGGAGGTTGAGAAGGCTAGACTTGCTGAGATGAACTGGGTCAGGCGAACTTGGGAGAGAATGTGGTAGTCGTCAGGTAGTCATCACCGGTGCAAAGGCTTTAGTTTAAATAAACTTCCCTGTGTGTGAATGTGTGCGTCCATTCATGTTCGTTATCTTTCAACCGATATCATACCTTTTCCATAGACCATAAACGTCGAAATAAAGTTCTTGGATGTAGTACCTGCTTCTGTATATACTAGATGCTTCATTATGTCAAATCCGCCTGGTGGTTTTTGAAATGGTCATCGGTCTCGAGCCACACAAAAGGCACGAGGGGTAACAACGCCGTGGCATCGAGCATCTAATAATTATTAGCAAGCTGATGTTTACCATCTCGGCTGAAATGTATGCTTACGTTGGACAGACTCCCTGATTGATTTTCTAATGACTAACTTTGTTGTCACAAAACGATATCGATTGTAATTGGGGAGATAGTAACAGTGGTAAATTAGTGTCCTTGCATATGGGCTGTTCTTCACTAATCCATTCCCAGCCAATAATCTACGCAACGTCCTCTAACTAATTATAGCAACGAATTCATCGTTAACCGGGGCAAAGTTGTCCGTATTAGGTGTCAGAGTCATCCTCCTGCAGCCTTTTTTGAGTGAAACCTTGTTGAAGCGATCCTCAATCCACGAAAGCCAATATTGCTGGGAAGCAGGAAGAACGGCACCGTGACCTAGGCCAGGATACAGCCTAAACTCAGCAGTCGTCGATTTAGCGTATGTTTTGCAAGTATCATCAAAAGCCTCCTCAGACGTGTCGGGGTATACTATTGGATCTTCTTTGCCTTGGATCACAAGCAAGGGAGCTCCTAATTCATGAGGTCCGGCACCGTTATATACTGACTCCCATTTAATGAAATCGGGGTGTTCAATCCAGCTGGTGTTCTTGTAAAGTTGAGTTATGGTAAGGTTGCTGTAAAGGGAAGCTGAGGTAAAGAAACATCCTTGGTCGGCAAGTGGCATCCGAGCAAGAACAATATCAGAAACATAGTCTTCAACCTTAATAGAGGGATAGATCCTTGAAACTGTTTGTAGAAGAAGGGAAGAGAGAAAGTCTCCAGCAGGTCCATCCCCGGCTCGGCGGATCGTTTCTTTGATAATCTTACTTGGGACAAGGCCAGGCGAAAGGGCAACAGCGCCGATGAGGTCTCCTGTAGCCTCGGACTTTGCCTCTCGCTCATTGGTGCGCCAAGAAGACATTCCACCTTCGCTGTGGCCCATAACAACCCACTCCTTTGTGATTTTGCTGCCTAGAGCCTTGCGTACAGCCTTGACGCTTAAGCTGGCATCTGCGGCATGGAGAATACCGGCCTCATACTGAAAGCCTTGAGCCTCGCTTCCCTGACCTGCATAGTCAGGGGCAATGACGACGTAACCTGCAAGGGCTAGAGCAAACGGAGCTGACCACCCATAGAGTATAGTACGATGGTTCGATGGTGAACACTGTCGGGTTCCGCCAGCTGTCCCGTGTGTCCAAACAACAGTACGGAAAGGCTTATCCCCCAAAGGATTAGAGTATGGAACAAGCACAATACCTGTAGCTGGAAGGGGCTTCCCTTTAATATCCTCCGACATGTAAAAGAAACGGATCAACGATACGCCAGCAGGGACAGTCCATCGCCGATACGCCTGATCAGAAGGAACCTTTTCCCATTTCAATATGTCTCCTGTTGAATACTTTGATACGTTTGCGGGGGTTGAGTAGAAGGGATCGCTGGTGATATTTTGGTTGACCCAACGGTCCATTTCCATAGTTAGCACTTGTCGGTAGGCAATTTGACAAGGGACATCGCAGTGGTTTGGTTCATCAGCATAGGACACAGAGTTTTTAGGCGCTGCGAGAACGCTTGCGATAAATATGATGGGAAGGAGTTTGGATAACATAGTGCTGAGGAATATTGGATGATCAATGCAGGACCTGATCATGATTACTTGAGGGAGGTGCCGAGTTTATAATTGCTGTGGGCACCAGAAATGCACCTCAGTGTTGTATGAAAGCCTTGGGAATGAGGTAAGAATGTGGGGATATTAGTGTTTAATTAAACCGTAAGCCACAGCATTCCTGTATCCACCACCTGAAGTGTTCAACAGCCATAGGTTCTGAGTGTACAACCTTTGTTATGATCTTTCTGAGGGCGTCATAGAATAGCCTTGAGACATTTTCTAGTCGTATTTAGTGCCACTTCTTATTGAGGATTATTGTGCCAGGCGTTAACAGGCCTGAGATGAGACAGTGGCGTATAAACCATCACCCCGCTTGAAATGTTAGCAAACTCAATTCATAACACGTTCTCATAAGTTCTCACAACTGATAAAATAGGCCACTACATTTTAAGCTGGGCTTAAATGAGGTCTCCAGGCATAGAAGTCGATCTATCATCAAGGGACTGAACAACACGAGCACTAAGAGCCGGTCGTTGAGCGGCAACAAGCTAGTCAAAATAGCATCTAAGTCGAGATGATGAAAAATTTCGAACCTGTTAGATTCAACAGATGAACTAGCAGTAAACGAAGTAACTAAAAGGCCACTGCTGTTACCGATACAGCGATTTAATTGAGTTCCCAGCCACAACAACACGCAAGTACAGCGGCACGATACAAAAAGGTGGATATGGGCTAATCATGGCCCTCAAGGAACATACAGCGGGCACATACCTCAACAATGGCTCTTGTAAAGTTTCAAAACAGTCGCGTAGATAATTATGCTATTTATCGTCCTCCAGGCTCGTGCTTTAAGACCACCTTTTTTACTAGATTTACCGGAAAGGGCCAAACACCTCTGGCTGGAGTCTACCCTCTATAGGCCGGGTCTCCATCAAGAGAAGTCACCCAAACCTAGTCTCCTATGTCATCTGGGTGTTTCAATGTCAACTTAGATCATCAGCTTAATATCGATCGAAACCACCACATGTATATAATGACTTTGTGCAACTCCTCTAGTCCTCAGCTCATAGATAACATGCGGCCTGAACGCGGTTGCAAAGCTCACCTCATAGATCTTACCGTATAGCAGGGGGCTCGACACATTTCCACCAGACGACGCGACTGATAGAGTCAGAGCAGAAACTGCTTATGCCGTAGCTATTAAAACTGTAACGTAGGCTTGAATGGGTCAGTTGAAACTTTGTAATTTGCAAATCTAATAACCCCAGTCTTTTCCGTTGCCCTAGTTAGAAGCAGATTGCGGAGAAGCTGGGGCATGCAACACCATACACACCATGCGACATGGAAATGCATGATCTTTACTCTAGAACACTCTATCCTTTTGCTTCCCTGTTCTTCGTTTTGTCGGTGCGCCAATCCTGGTTCGCTTGAATACGATTCTTCATTAGTGCTGCAGGATCGAGATACCCCGCATTTGGCTTTACTGGCTCGCCTGTAATTCGCTATAGATAAGATGTTTCGAGCTGCCGGATAGCCGATCTCTACCTAAGTTGACTAAGAGGATTTCCGACTCCCCCTAGAGGGCGAACCCCCATTACGATAACTAATCACCACGTGCAATCCACATAGATAGCCTGATGTAAGCCAATCAAATTAACATACGTAATGGAGGGGTCGCCCTCTAGGGGGAGTCGGAAATCCCCTGAGTCAACTTAACTGACCAGTACTAACTAGCCTCGCTATAGAATGATGGATATATTTGTGCTTGCTTTACTCCGAAATTTTCCCTGCTCTTTCCGCAGATTAACCAACAACGATGTGACTATCCGTAACAGGTTGCACCTATTCAGCCGAGCCAATAAGCGTGTCAATTCATCTGAGCCCAAATGTGCGTATCGTTTCTATCGAGCACATGATGAGCAGCTTTCCCGCGTTTTTAGAAATGATATGCATTTCACATACAACGTGGGGGAATTGCTTGCTCTACATTGCCCAAGCTTCTTCCTCAACCCTTTTACTCGCTACACAACCATAACTAAGACGCCGAGACGCCCTGCCAACAGTGTGATAAGCGTAATCGCGCATGCGACATCTCAAACGCTCGATTCCGCGTCTATAATAGCGGCCCTGATCCTGATCCTGCTATGGCCCCGAAGCCACCGAGGCCATCAGATCCTGACGCTGCTGATAGCAGTTGCTGCGATGCTGACAACAACAGTATCAGCGCCCATGACGGATCTCGGCCTTTATTCATTGGTGAAAGGAGCGGGACTCTAGACCTAAACGTCATTGTCGAAACGCCCAGTGTCCCCAGCCCAATCCCAAATGCTGTCCATAACTCGGGTTGTACTCTGGTACAACTAGCGAGCTTACCCACGGTCCATGTTAATAAAACTCAACCTCACCTGGCGATTGTAACCACCACGCCCGGTATATCAGGTACAATAAGGTCACATTAATCAAACAGCACGGCAGTACAGCTTAAAGCGGCTAAATAGGAATCGGACATCTCCAACACCTTCAATTTCATCACCTCATCCTCTCCTCTTAGAACAGATAATAGTGTGCCAGATTTGCCTGTAATAGTTATGGCACATACTCTAACACTACCTGAAGACGGTGTGAGTGCAAGAGGCGTGGCTTCGGCAAAGACAAAACAACAGAAATTAGAGATTATGCATCAGCCTGTTTCCATCGCAGGTCGTTGTCTACTTACCAAAGCTAAACGTGCTATTGTTATTAACCTGCTTGAGTCGATTAAGATCGAGCTTGGGTTAGAGATGAAAATACCGAGTGGAGGATTTACTAAGAGAATAGGGCATAGATCGGAACGAGATCATGGATTGCTACAATTAATCATCCTGTAACTCGGATACTGATAGTGGCATTTGAGGATATGTATTACGTTTTTGTGCATTTTTCTGTTAGCGCCACAACTTCATAGGCCAACGTTGTTTGGTTTCAGTCTATTCTTTATCTAGATGCGCTCGCATACTCATGGTTCCTCCTTTACCTACTCGCGAAGAGTAAAGCAAGCGTGTCATGCCACAGCCGTCGTGCGGACGATATCATGCTCGTATTCAAAAGGAATGGAAGACCAGCGAAAGTCGGCAGTAATACCCACATGGGAAAAATACTGCTATGGCTCTCGAGATCAGAAACAAATCGAAAGTCTCCCCAGCGTATAAACATACTTCTCAGCCAAAAAGTCCACTGCCATTCAAGGCAGGTAAAAAGGGTCCTGTCCGTCTTAGGCTCAACATACCAGTTGCTGCATCCTGACGACCAGAACAAGCGCTTACAGTTAGAAACCATGAGTTCTCATTATATTCGGCCTGCTGCTTGACTTCGATAGCCTCCACTGTTCGGGAGGACCAAGGAGATATTCTTGGCGGGTACAGTGAGCGTGAAACGAGAACGATAACGCGAACGGTGGAATTCATCTGGCACTCGTTTGACCACGTAACTGAGAGATGACCGGTGAGTTTGTTGGGGCCCATTATGATGAGCACATTCGGGAATTCGGCCGTGTAAGTTCGGTACTAGGCTTGGTGGAACCTATTGTTATACTGGTTCCACTGCTTAAATCAGTAAGTCAGCCATTTTATATAGATGCGAAAGATAGGTGCTTACATGATCTTCAATGCTTTTTCCTTCAAGACCAATCATCTCCATCGGAGCGAGCAGCTCCGTTGTATCAAAGCCAGTAGCCAGCATAATGGCGTCAGCTGGGAGTTCATCACCTAAACGGAGAAACACGCTACGTTGGCCGATATGCTCGACAAGATCGTCTGAGATGGGACGGAGGTTCGGTTAATGCAGCGTCTCGAAATATCCCGTGTCAAACACGCGGCGATTGTAGCTGACTCCAAACTTGGGAACTAGCGCATCGGCATATTCGGCCGGTGCATTCTCTGCAATGTAGCTTCTAGATTCATGACTCAACTTCTGACGCGAACTTTTGCCCGTTGCAGTGTTGAACATGAGCCACTCAGCCTCAAGTTGAGCGTAGATGACGGTACGGAGTAACATCATGGCTCCGGCCGCTGAGATGAGGATGTTGGCTCGTCGCTGGGTAGAGTTATTGGTACGGTGGTTGGGGATCGTGATGAGCCAGGCGCTGGACTTGGTGACGCTATGCTGGAGGCGTATATGGCAATCGATATCGTGCTGGCGACAGATGTATTCAAAGTAGGCCAGAATCTTAGGCTGTATGGTAAACTCACGCGTTCAATACAGGTTCAAGCCATTTGAATACGAGTAGAAGTAGAAAGGGACGTCAACTCCGCATCCGGGATATGTGTGGCGGCCCAGATTCTTCTAATTTCGGTTCTTTTCTTGCAAATTTCGAAACTGACATATCCTTAGTTCCTTTGTAGTTGAATAGCGAATCCAATGCCTGATATGCAGCGCCGATAAGGAGTACATCAGTATCGGCGGCAATCACTGTTGTCATGAGAGCAGGGCACGACGACTGAATGAAGATCATGAGATACTGTCCAAGACGATAGAGGTCTGTAGGCGGGAAAATAAAAGGTTCCAGTCTTTCTTCTCTTTTTGCAGGAAACCAGTCATCTCTGGTGTTTGAGCTTGCTGTTAACATCGATGGGAGAGGATAGTAAAGCCTCCATAACCGCTGTACCTGCTGGGTGCTAGAAGTTAGAGAAGGACTCGAAAACCCTACGGGTTAGAATAGCATACACCCAGGCGTAGTATTATGGACTTGAGGAATAATTACCGGGTCGTACACTGCAGCACCAGGGCAGACAAACCAAACCCTCTAAACTGCTTCTAAATAACCTCAAATGCGTGATTGAGTTGATCCCATTTTGTGATATCGGTCTCCTGGAATAAGGCCTAAGACGGGAAGGCTTTCAGCAACTCGTTCGCCTCAGCCCGTGGAGCAAGGTCTGCCATGACAACATTGCATCCCCGCTTCAGGGGGACCTTGGTGAAGTAATAGGATATTCCTGAGCCTGCTCCAGTGACAACAGCATTCTGCCCTCGACTGTTGGCAATCGGCTCAAGAATTCCAAAGGACAGAATACAGAGAAGTCAACGTTGCAAACAGGCTTCCTACCAGTTTGAGATCGTAATTCGCCAATCAGGATACTGATCATGCGTTAAAGTCCGCAGCCAGCTTTATGAGGCCAGTTGAAGTGGCTTTTAGTATTCAAGTACAAAAGGCGATCCGCAACCCATTTCCAGCCTGTCTTTATGAACGAGATCAATATGAAACACCAGTGGCAGACTGTCAGCAAAGGCGCGGTCGCAGTAACAGAACCGTTTACAGACGCGCACGAGACATGCTGATGTGACCTCAGCTTTCGGTCTGTCTCCTAGGAGGGAAGCTCATTTCTACTTTACGGAGAGAACTGAGAGAAACTCGGCACGTTTGTACTCCACAACAGGCGGCAGTGGCTCACGGGGTTCCATCACGCAATTTTCAACTTTGCAACTGTTGAACTCGGTGGACAAATAATTATTAGAGACTTTTAAAATGCATTGACTTGAAAGTTGATCGCCGTAAAGGGAATACGGCGGGCTGTTAAACAAGCAAGCCAGTTATCCCGCTACGATCTGTGGACACATATGGGAATTCTAAGCTATCAAACTGAAGACCAGGAATTTATTTCCTTTCTCATCCAGAATGCCATATACATGACAAATGCAGAGTTGAAGCTCTCAATAGTTCGCTGAAACAGAAAAAGACTGGAAGGGCATTGCTTTTCTGACCTGAGAGAGGTATCTTTTTACCCTCCCAGCCACTAATAACACTCCTCATAATTCATCTTGTTTAACTCAATTGAAGGCCGGCCCGTTGACTTACGAGTTATTCAAGTGTGTAATAATACTACTAATATATAACTATCTTTTACCTTTTTCTTTAAGGAATTTCTAAAGACCTAGGGTAAGTTTTCATATCTTATCTTAGCTTTATCTATGAAGGCGTCCTTCCAGGCCTATCACTAACCTTATTAGGAAAAGACCCATTTTAGTTTGGTCGTTCAATTCAATTCAAGTCTAATTGGCTAGAAATTCACTCCCCTACAAGCCAAACCAGTTAAACAATCGGCTTAAATTGATTTATTAAGAGCGTTAGCCACTAAGACCTGCAGTTTACTAGTAAAATCCTTAGCGGTATCTGTGGGATTAATAGATTTGAGATCTCGAATCTTATGTCGTCTGTGGACAATACGATCAAATCGGGTTGGCAGGCACGCGGAATGAATTGGCCGGGCCGGCGGCAATCTGCTTGAGCTGAGGCCGACGTTTTCTGGCAAGATAAGAACAAGTAAGACATTCGAGTTTTGTCACGCTTCAGTGTATCACAGATGATAACGTTCATAGATCTCACTGGCTAGGGTGAGACGGAAGCCACGGATTAAAGTTAGGTGGCGATAAAGCTAAGCTGGATCCTTTCTGGCTTATCAATAGATCTTATGATTTTTCATTTGGGGAAAACTTGGAGAGATAAGCTTTACAGTGGTTTTTGTCAGATATCAACCCCCAGACTTCCCCTTTTACTCCCTGTTAAAACGCTTGGCATTTATTTCGAACAGATCCATTTTTAGTGTGTATCTATTTGATCAATTAATCTGGCTCTGCACTTTGTCCGTCTCAACGCCAAGATGCATTCAGACGGATCTGATACTAAGAATGGCTTCGGGGTCACTTCCGACTCGGAACCGGGGCAAGTCGGCCCGGTGAGGCGACGATTCGGTTTCAACTTCAGCCTCGAAGTTCACCAGGAAGAGAGCTCTTTTGCAAAGTCCAAGAATTTTTCCAATGCGGATTTCGATCCGATCCCGCCTTCGAAGCGAACCTGGAATTGGGGCGCCTATGTGGCGTATTGGATGGCAGATGCGTGGGCTGTGTCGAACTGGGAAGTCGGTAAGTTTGCTACATTATATAATTATCAGAAGAAGGCGAATTGTTAACGTTCTGTGGCGTAGCCTCATCGATGATTGCTGTCGGACTCAGTTGGCGAATGGCTATTGGAGCATGCGTTCTTGGTAACTTTCTCATGGGTCTTGTTATTACCGCCAATGGACGAATTGGAGCCATTGTAAGTTTCTCACTTCGTGATTTGGCTGCTCATCGACTGACTTGTACATAGCTGCACACTCCCTTCCCGGTTCTTGCTCGCATGCCCTTTGGCTACTACTTCAGCTACTTTGTGGTGCTGTCCCGCTGCGTCCTTGCCATTGTCTGGCTCGGGTAAGTGCACCTTGTCCTCTTGACGCTGTAACGTTTGTGACTAAAAGATGTCTATAGAGTTCAAACTACGACTGGAGGTCAATGCATGACCGTCCTGCTGACCGCCATCTGGCCGAGCTTTGCCAACATCCCGAATCACATTCCAGAATCTGAGGGCATCACCACCGCAGGGATGTGTGGATTTGTCCTCTACTTCCTCCTTCAGCTTCCTTTCTTGTGTATCCCATACACTAAGGTACTATCCTACACATCCTTCGTGGGCTAGACACTATACTGACAATTGCAGATTCAATACTTCTTTGCCTTCAAGAGTGTTATCGCCCCGATTATCTTCCTGGCCGTCTTTGGCGACACATTGCATAAGGCTGGTGGAACGATCAGCCACAGCACTGTGATTACCAAGGGAACTACTATTCACGGTGCCACATTGGCATGGGCCTTCTTCAACAGTGAGCTAGACAATCCCGGCGTTATCTTGCATCCATTAATGACTAAATAATTTAGATCTTAACGGAGTCTTGGGCAATTACTCCACGCTCGGTCTCAACATCGCCGACTTTTCGAGATACGCCAACAAGCCCAACGCTCAGAACGTGCAAGCCATTGTTATCCCCTTTATCTTCAGTACGATTCTTCTTTCTATGCACCCGGTTCAAATTACTAATTGGTGTTATCAGCCATTGTCGGTCTCCTTGGCATTTTCACTGCAGCTGCTTCCCAAACAGCGTACGGCGAGGTTCTCTGGAATCCCATTGATATCATCGGTTTGTGGATGGAATCCGGTTCGTCCGGTGGCCGTGCCGCAGCTGCCTTTGGTGCCATTGGCCTGATAATCGTGACGCTTGGTATCAACATTTCTGCCAACTCAATCAGTGCCGCCAACGATTTAATGGCTTTTGCTCCCCGATATATTAACATCCGACGTGGTCAGATTCTCGCTGCTATAATTGGCAGTTGGGCCTTTGTTCCGGTAAGTAACTACACTCGTCTCATTGTTGTTATAACGTCTCGTCCTCCAAAATAACAGCTTCGGGTTGACTAATGACTGACAATGTGATAAAGTGGAAAATTCTAGCTTCGGCTCAAAAGTTCATCGCCTTCCTTAACGGCTATACCATCTTCCTGGGTCCTATGACCTCTATCCTCATGACAGAGTATGTCTAGTCTAACGTTTCTTACTATAATGCTGTTTAATTACTTGACCCTAATCCTTTCCTAGCTACTACATTCTCCGCCGCGGTAAAGTCTCAGTCCCGGATATGTACGACTTCCATGGCATCTACCGCTACTCGCAGAAATGGGGAACCAATTGGCGTGCTGTGGTTGCTTTTTTCATTGGCTGCACCCCGCCTCTTCCTGGCTTCATTGATAATATTGTGCAAGCAGGCGGTAGCCATACCGGTGTTTCGCTAGGAGGTCAACATCTGTAAGTCCTACTTTCCATCCTACTCTTCTCTAACATGGCAATCCGTACTGACCGAAACCTGTCTATAGCTTTTATATTGGTTATGTCTACTCTTTCTTATCCGGTGGCGTCTTTTACTATCTCTTTAACCACTTTTTCCCGGCCACTGAAAGTATGGTGGAGTTTGCTGTAACTGGAGAAGATATTATTGCTGCTCAAGATGCCAAGAACTTGGAGAATAAGCAAGCAGGATTTACGAGGAAGGAGTCTGCTTAGACAAATTATCGGAGTATAGTAGTTAATTTAAGAAGGCTACAAGTCTTAGAAAGGCCCGTAGAATATGGTAATCAATCAGGATTTATATCAGATTGTATTAGTCTAAGCTGGGATGTTTTCTATCTTTCCATTGTACACAGTAGTGCTAATCCTCTACGACGCCGAGTTACTCCAAGACAGCATGCAATTAGCAACGTTCGCGATGGAACTGTTATGGTCTGTTTGAGATAACGGTCCCATCATCTCCTCTTTTTCGGGCATCATTTATGTCCCATGACATCGCGTTGGCAAGTTTTGCCAGAGCCGAGGTTTCGGATCAATCATTCCGAGCAGTCTTGTTAAATCTTTGATCCGGGCCGCGGGCTCACGGCTGGTGCATGATAACAATATTTTACGTGGGACTTGAGCTTCGTAGTGGTCGATTGGATTTGTCGGAAACTTTCACTTTCTCTGTATCTTGAAATAGCAGTATTTGTAGGCAAATGAATTGCGCTGATACCCCATAGATTGAAAACTTGTGGCGTTCCGTTTCATAGCCCACGGCCCTCCACTCGAAATCTGCTAACCAGGTCACAGGTCAGTTATCTTGGTAACTGCGGCTGATTGTCTCTCCTGGAGTCCAACAATCCACTATCGATATCATAGTTTGGCGTTAGCGGTACCGACGGGATAGACTTTGGTGAATGTCGTATGTTGTGTATTGTAGAAATGAGAGGGGTGGGGGGAGTGAACTATGAGCTTAGAGAGAGGAATGATTGGTGAGGGTCAAGGCTTACAGGAACACTGCAGGACAGTGTGATAACATGAAGGAAGTAGACGATGAAAGCGTCAATATCATCCATTCTCATATCATCTTATTTATTGCATTTCGATGAATATTCTACTCTCTGGAATGGCCCGAGTTGCGCTTTTCGTGTCAGTTACGTTGCAGCCTCGCTGGCATCGCAGTGGCCCTCACTTTTCGTTCCTTCCATGTTTAATTTCCTTTTTCACCTTTTACGGCCGACCGAACACTTCTTCCGTTCGCTCAAACTCGGCGCCGATTATACATATAGTACCAATACATCTTTTATATATGTGAACTCGGCATTTATCGAACTGAGCACTTGTATCGCGAGCTCCGCACAGTCTGTCCCAGCCTCCTCTCCAATCTTGATATGCCTAGTCTCATACTGATATTTGATGATGGCTAGCCACAACTCAACAACACATCAGCCCCAACAGGATGAGCAACGACACCACCGTGAACGAGTCGATCCCACATTCTGTCCGACGAGCTTCTCCCTCAACTCATCCGGCCACGACAGCCAGATACCGATACATTCTGCCAACAAGTATCAACCTTCGCGTGCGCAGTAGACTCGTATTTCTGTAGTGATACAGTACTCACTACATAACAGACAGTTCGGGCTGCTGCGTATGCTGAACATTCAATGGTAAATCTGCTCCACAACGTGCCCCTCCTGCCAAACACCCCTACCCAGAAACTCAACGAAGCCCGGGTAGTCCAACGATCAGAAGTTAGCGACCGTTATGCCGATAAGCGGACCGAGTCTCGAATAACAACATTGCGGTACTCTCGTTCACTACTCGACAACCATTCAGGGTCAAGTGAACATCAACTGAAGGTACATCGAAACCTCAATGAAACGGTAAGGCTATTGAAAATTTAGATATTCAGTCTACGCCTGGCCTCTTTTCCAGTAGGGACAAGTGTTAATATATGGAAAGGACAATGTTCTTGTAGCAAAAAAACTAGAAAGTAAGATATTTCACCCATTTGGCACTTGATATTCCTAATTTATTACCGAAGTGCTCAAACTAGACTAAACTTTAAAGAGAGTAGTAAAATTCAAGATAACAATTGTTGTGAGAATCACGAAAACCTCATGAGAGAAGATGAATGGCTGACTGGTATCCCTTTTAAGGTATTCAGGCACTGACAGACCAGGCCACGGAAAAGGGGAGAACATCCGCGGTCATGGCCTCACGATAGGATACCTCGAAGGTCACAGTGTCTCCAACAGCCAGGCCCTTCCAGACCACCTGCTCGACATTATTGATGTTGTCATACTGATCCTGAGCTTCGCCTTTGTTTCCGTGACGCTTTTGTCCATTCCAGTGAACCACCAGGTTGATGTTGTTCTGCAAGGCCTCACCTTGTTGATCCAAATACACCAGCGTCGCCTTCAGTGTTACTGGCGATCCCGTTTTGAGAGATGTGTGTCTGAGTGATATATCCTTCTTGACAATGTCGCGGCCATCTTCGTTATAAATATTGTTCTCGAAGAATCCTTTATCCAAAGCAGAAGTGGGATCAAAGATAGAATTGCTAAGATCAACTCGCCCAAAGCCTTGCTCTTCAGTAGGCCGTTTCAAGTCTACAGCGCCATTGACCAATAGAGCCTTGATTAAAGCAGCACTTGGCTGCTTTATTCCTTGCTTGATGAGGTGCTGTCTCAAAGCAGCAACACAACCGGCCACAAGCGGAGTTGCCATACTTGTTCCAGTGTCGAACATCCAAGCCTGATCCTGACACTCGCCAAAGTCTGTCTGCTGAGGCGCTTTGCTAGACCTTGTAGAAAGAATCATGGCTCCTGGGGCAATGACGTCGGGCTTGATGCGGCCCTCGGCGGTCGGGCCACGACTGCTGAATCCTGAAATATGGTTGGGGTCCCCTTGGAGATCACTGTTCTCCTCGTAGGCTGTAAATGTATTGTCCTTGGACGGTCGCTGGTTGTCGCAGGACCCGACGGTAATACAGTTCTTGGCTGAGCTCTGTCCACCAACTTGACCTGCGCCGGCCACCGCTGTTGTCTCTTCACCGTCATTGCCTGCGGCGAAGCAAACCACAAGATCTTGATGGGCCCACACAAAATCATCCAGCTCCTTACCCCCATTTCCATATGGCGACTGCGTCCTTGTTCTCCAGTCCCAAGTAGGACCCCACGAATTGGTGTGAATACGCGAGTTGTGATTGTCGTAAGCATCTGCCAGGATGTAGCCGAGACTCTTTCCTGAGTTGCCAAAAAGCTCTCTCGCCATTTTTCCGTTACTTTGGGGCAATGGATCACTAAGAAGAGCCTGTACAACGAGGTCGGCCTTGGGAGCAGTGCCTTGAATGACCCCGCCCATCTTTTCAGAGTTTCCATCACCCAAGGCAGATCCACAAACATGGGTTCCGTGACCTTGGACGTCATCTGTCTCGGTTGCACGGCCGATAGGAACCAAGCCGACGACTCTGTCCTTGAATGCCGGATGAGTTCTCGATGCGCTCCCGGAATCAAAGCCTGTGTCTGCGACGGTGATAGTCTGGCCCTCTCCTTGGAACACCGTATCATTGAGTTTGAAGTCGGAATTGAGGATGCCCCTTGCAAGGTTGTTGCAAAGCTTTAAACCTTGAACCTTGTCGATCGTGGCAACGTCGTCAATCTTTGCGATTTTCTTGAGCTGGTCTTCATCAACTTCCAATCTGACAATGGAATTGCTGTGCCTAACAGCCATATCATCTATCGAGATACCAGTGATGTTGCTGATCTGGGCAGAAAGTTGCTCAGCAGACTTGTCTGCCAGATCGTGAATCACAACATCAATGGTTTGCGTTCCTTGAGACGCAGAGCCGTCATCCGACTTGGGAGGGGGGGAAATCTTGTCATCCGACTTGAGGGCGGGGGAAATCTTGTCATTGGGCTTCACCGCAAAGACGCGGGAGACGAACGGCAGATCACGCAGCAAATTAAGATCGTTCGGCTCATATTTGCAGAGCCATGTGTTTCCGCCCAGGTATTGCTGAAATTGAACTTGGCTTTCTTTGAGCTGAGCCTTTTGAGCGCGGGAAAATGGCTCTTCGCTTTGAATGCAGAAGAAATTGAGGTTTGCTTCTGCTTTGGCGGCTACATTGGTTACGCCAAGGGCACCAGCCTGAGGTGGATCAATGGTATTGCCGTTGTATGAGAAGGACATAATGAGATCCGCAGTCTAGGTCTTATTTCGTAAACCTTGTATTGTAAAGACGTTTCCTTGAAAGTATTCTGAGATGAACGTGGAGGAGAGAATAAAATCCTGGAGTGCGATACATATGGCCTTTATGTACTTCTGTCTGACCACCCAACTGTTCTTACTTTCTCTACGTGATGTGAATTTATCGAGCTAAGTTCTTTCATGTGTCCAGCGAGTAGTACCTCAAACTGTCCCCCACTCCTGAAGAAGTCAGCTTACGTGCTTGCTTCCACATAATGGTTGGGCTTGGCTGAAGTGACACCATGATGCACATATCACATTCAGAGGCTGTGTGATGGCTGAGACATTCTGGTTGTAGCACGTAGGGAACTCTTTTGTAGCTCTGGGCTTTGTAGCGCCTGCAAATCCGCGGCCCAGAAGCCTTTTACAGCGGATGGAGGTTATAGAGATATGATACGATCAGCTAGTAAAAAAAGTTACTGTATCCGTACACCCTACACAACATGAGGTATTGTATACCTGGAATAGACATACGGGTAACATATCTACGGTGAGAATGTTGAAGATCAGATCGCTGGCAAGCGCGCTGGCCAAATCACACAGTCCAGCCGCATTAATACCCGTCACATTTCTATACATCGCATACGCCCAGCGCCGGTTCTGGAAGGGTGTAGCTCCACAATAAGGTATGGATGCAAAGTTCACCGAGAGCTCTGTCAAGCTGCCTTTACTAAACGGTCTTTCTTTGATTGGGATACCATTGTGCAGCGTTTTAGTGGGCAGCATGCTGGAGCTATCTGCGAAAATCTCCTGATCCGAGATGTTAATGTAAGACATCTTCTAGCATTTATGGGCAGGTCGTACGGAGACGTTGAGACATGCGTAAACAGTCTGCTATTTCTACACGGTTCTTCATGTTCTGGCCTGATTTATCGGGACTGAACTCAGTAGCAGCTGCCACAGATTCCTGATCTTTCTTAATCCAAGGAGGTCCAGACCATGCTGGTTTCAGCTCTGTGGCTAGCTGAGGCCTGATAAAACAAAAGTCCCTGCAAGTTATCTGAGTGCTAGATTTATCAAGGTTGTGGAATGTACATTGCCTCCTCTTGATTTCATTTGGTCTAAGAACCACATTGATCTATGCTATACCCTTACTTCCACGCCTGTGCATAAACACAATTTATTGTTTGCGCCACCCTTGCACCAGAAGCGTCGGGGCGTTACTCCCTCCCGCCGTTAGGAGGCGTCTTGTGGTTGCTAGGGGAATAGTGTTACAAACCGAAAGCCTAAAATGACATGTCAGAGATCCCGATCCTGTCAGCTTCACTGGAATGTGACAAAAGCGATGTGGGCGGGTCATGTACCTATGAGGGGTTGTCAGCCGATCCTTGCCGTTAAACTATAACAATTTGAATCAAGTAACGCAGGTCTTTCATGATGTTTGTTGCTATTGGCCCGGCCTATAGCTTAAGATGGAAAATGCCAAGCGGGGATCATGGCTAGAACGATGTCGACATTGATCATGAGTAGTGAGTCAATAGTGGGCCGCGAACATGGCTGCCATTGAGTCCTAAAAGTAGAATATAATGATCGAACATTGCCGTGGTCGTGATAAACCATCGGAAGTTATGCGTAGAAATGGACACTGGCCAAGGCAATGTCGTCACAATGACCATAGCCCCTACAAGGCAAACCGTTATGGCCACCGCCTTGACAGGCGAGCCGAAACCAAATACTGTGATACTGCATAGCAGAAACGAGTCCACGTCTACGCAACTGCGGCACTGAGACATCAGCCAGGGTGTGCGACAGCAATGTGATACTGCCCCAACACCAGACACCGTCGCTGGGCTGCAATCCGACAGATAGAAGGTCTGTGGCTTGCTGAGAGATCACGCTAACTTGGCGCCCGCCACGGCGGGTAAACGGACATGGCTGTCACACCTCCCAGACCTTGAAATTCGCCTCCCCAAACAAGCTAGGCGGCATCTTCACCGAGAGGAAACGTTAGCCTTGAGCGATGTAAGAGCGAGTCAATGGTGTTAAAGAGATAGCTTCTCAGAATTATGAGCTGGAATAGCAATGAATTGCCATCATTGAAGAAGTAAGACAGCGCAATGTATGCGCGGAATGTGTCTGCGGGGAAGCCTTGGCAGCTGAAAAAGACCCCTTTGGCTAGGCGCAGCCTTTAAGACCAATAGAATTTCAAGCAACGTGGCAATGTGGCTGCGCTCCCAATTGGCTATTTGAGTCTCCAGCATTTAGCCATAGGACTTTATCAGGGTGGTTGTTGTTGAGCCAAAGCTGCTCTGCGATGACGTGAAGAGTGTTCAAACCATCTAGCCTCAACGTAAGTGAGGAAAAGCCACACAATGTAGCAAGTTTGAAACGGAAAAAGCCTAAGGTGAGTACCCAAATTAAGCTGAAAGAGGCCGGGAAGATTACTATCAAGAGATAACATTTGGCAGGCCATAGTTATGTTCAACAGTCATAGTGATGCCCTCACGTTTACTCAAATGCAAATAAGCCACACTTCTGCGACGTGATAGAGAAACGAGAACACAACGCATCAGAAATACGAAATTGAGCTAATCTCCCCAGAGCAAGAGGCAAATTTGATGGTCTTTCAGTCGCGGGTAATATGCTTTTACAACATCATGATCCAGCTCCAACCATAAACGCCCTCTTGGACTTAGGTGACTCTGCTACCATTGAGAAGGTCGACCCCTACCTGACTATATGAGGCCATGTCCAAGAAGCTGGAGGCAAAGGCCGCGACTGTGGGTAGAGAGGAATAAGGTGAATTGAGCCCCATTATGCACAAAAACAGCAATTTACTTCGGACAGGTGTACATCTCGACAACACTTCACCTCCAGCGCCAGCGCCTAACCACTATACATGCCACTCGAAACCGTCAATTCCTCAGCGCCTTCCCCACCTACCATATTCTTCTCAACAATTGCATCCAGAGGTTGTCGGCGAGAATCTACTTTTTCCACCACACACTCGTGACTAGATTACCCCTGAAACCTCCACTAGCTTTGATGCTTGCTACACGTAAGGTGATCTGACACGATGCTCTGAGTAAGTTGATGTACAAGCAGACTAGAGTTTGGGCTGAGATAAGTGGAATTCTCAGACGGGGTGTTTTACGCCACTCTAGTCGCTATCAAGATGCTCTTCTGCGCTGGGGGTCTTCTTCTCACGAAAGACATTTCTGGTGGAGATGAGAGTATGGCAATATAATATTAATGAAGTTGGGAATAAAGATAATATTTATTAGTGTATGAGCCTTAGTACTTGATGTAAGAGTTGCATGCGCTATGCAGAATAATAGTAGAAACACCGGCCTTGGTTTGCTCGGTTCATTCGTAGTTAGTAGTGACGTTCACTAAGCGAACCTTTTTGCGACAGTCGCCATCTCTTCAACCTTGGAACTCACTGGATTTAAGATTCAGACGAATAAGTATGGCTCCCACCTTCGCGGTTTCGATAACCCGTACCGTTCTCCCTACTCCCTCAGGCGGGCCCCGATCATTTCAACCAGATTGAAACCTCATCATAAACAGTCTGAACTATAATGGTGACTCTTGACACGGACGTTGTGTGGAGAACATCCCTAATACATGCGAATAGCATTTCGTCAACACTGATCTGGAGAAATCGAACCCTTATCGTCCTAGCCGATAAGTACTCAGGCACTGCCACACCGCCAAAGCCTTGTACAGCCGCAATGCTAAGTGATGAGCTCTCTCAGAGACAAGTATAACAACCATCCAGTTAACGAGAGTGTCCGCGTTCTCGGGCAGTAACCCTTCCTGATTGCCCCACCGTCAGAGATATACAAGGTTGCCACCCTGGTGCTGGTATACAAGAGTGCTGAGTTTAGAATGGAAGCACTTTTAGGCGCTGGCGGATGCTGAATAAAAATGGAAAAACTGAGACATCATGCCAGCAAAAGGTTCGATGATCAAATCGAGATCTCGTCTGCACGTTGTTTGACCCTCAAAGAGAGATTTGCTTGCGTAATCTGGGAATCGAACCCAGGGCTCCCCGATATCATAAGAATGGCAACGGAGAATTTTACCACTAAACCAATTACGCTGTTTGTTTGTGAAGATCTGAGCTGGTGACGTGGCTGATGATTCTATCGTAAGTGAGATGACTCGACCATGGTCTACTGTATTCATTTCCATTTGTGCTGCTGAATCTGGCTTTCGAATTTATCATAAGATTGCTACACACGCCAGACGTGCATACGAATGTGTTCCTTGCGCAACATGCACTGGATAGAAAGGCTTGAATCCCCTTGCTTTTAGCCTCGCTGGGGAGATCGTCATAGGTAGCGAGCGCTAGTGCATCCAAATGATCGGCCGGCAATGAGTTCCTGTCATTGGTTTGCTTTCCAGCCACTTATAACTCGTTACAAACCCAAAAGATTCTATCTCTGGACGTCAGAAAACAGAAGGGTTCTGCGGGTTCTTCTGTGGCCATGTTTCATTTTTACCGTACGTATAATTGCACACAGTCCGGATTGATGCAACTTCCGTAAACCCCCGTTTCTGTCTTTTAGCCCCTAGGTGGGCCTTGACACCGCGAATTTTGCTGGAAAGATGACCTGAAGATCGAAGATGACCCGGAAGCCGAGATACGGAGCGTCTGAACACTTGCCAGAGACTTCAATATTGAAGGTAGACCAACAACGAGGTGTGAAATCGAGAGCACCTTTCGTGTTTGGGTCGTAGTGGTGTGAAAGGGAGAGTAACATGCCGCAAGGCGGAAGACTGGGAGGTTCTTCCCTTAGACTATTACAACAAGGAGAAAATACGTTTCATATCAATCTTGGCTCATAGAACCTTAAGGTACTCTAGTATCTATGATGAATTTCTGAGTCTATGTGGTACGGGTGGGATAGGAGTATGATACACCTGCGCTTGATGACAAACAGGGAAACGCCATATCCCGGCCATTATATCCTAAAAAGAGAGTCATTCTAGTATGAGCAAGGGATGCTAAATTCACCATTAAATTTCCTCTTTATGTTTTACAGTTGCTGCATTTTGCGTGATACGAGCGTTGTAGGTGTGAGAGTGGCACACCTGCACCTTACCCAGTACAGAAACTGGACGTCCTCGTATCGAGAAGACCCAAAGGTTGTGTTGTATCAACCTCCAAAAGTACGATAGTGTTCCATCATGCTCGTACGTGCGCCCCATGGGCAAGACGCCAAGCAGAGACCTGTCTGCCAAATGCAGCCGCATCACCCGGCCAAACCCAATTAGGACGGGAACGAGAACGACTTACATCCTTCTTGCGAAGGCAATAAGCTGAACGAGTGCTTTCGGCTGGCGAGTACTAATAACGATTAACAAGCAAGCTCTTTTTCCCCACCACTTTCAATTTCATTGAAAGTTTTTAGTCTCTAGTTCCGTTCCTTACTCATCACAAGCCAAAATGCCTCAGCCTCCTCATCAAGACCACAAGTTCTACAAGAAACGGTACTACAGGGGCAAGGCTTGAATCAGTGCAACGGAAAACGCATCTCTACAAGAAACCGAAACAACCGACTCGGTCAGACGTTCAGCGGAGAAATCGAGACTAGTGGCTAAGTCCATAGCCTGCGGCGCAGAGTCTGAGAAGAATGGATGAAGTATATTACCCAAACTATGTACTCGATGCTTTGACTAACACCTTGAACATAGTTATTCGAAGCATTAGGAATCGATAGCGAGCAGACTTGGATGGATCTTTGTGAAGGCTCTGAAGAAGCCATCATATAAATCTAGTCCTTTTTCGAGAGTTATATCATTGACTTGACGAAACTGATAGCATACCTCGGTCCTGAAGAATACGAACCCGAATGCGTTGTGAAAAGTTCAGGAACTATCCACCACGTATGGTGCGCCCTGGTTCACGTGGCGAATAGCACGATACTCAAGAAACTTCGGTTGAGATATCCTGAGCGCAATTTCAGCTTCATACTTAGGTGCTCTACCCATAGTGGTGTCAACCATAGTGGTGTCAAGAATGGGCCCACGTAGTTATTAGATACGCTTCAGAGAAGATGTTGCGATTCATCTGGCTAAGCTAAATAATAGTAAATGCACCGGCGGAAAAAGCAGCCAACTAAAGGTTCTGGCGACTCAGTCTCATATATCTGCTTGCAACTGGTGTTCTATCAAGTGATACCCCAATAAACACTGCTGAATTGTTTTTATGGGTAAGAGCAATCAGCCCGCCTCGTACATCGATATTTCTTCTTTTGAAGGTTGCCGGTCGGTAGCCTGATGGGAGCCATAAGAGTCTCTCCAGTCCCTGAAAAACCCAATCATCCAATACATACAGACCATTGTGTAGATCCCCCCACTGCTGATCTGAACCCTCATCGGTAGAATGCCGGATTGGCACCGGGATGCGCCCTCTGCTTGACTGTAAGAAACCCTCGTCAGTGGAGAAGTTAAAGGAAAACAGAAATCCTGATAGGTTGAGAGTGTGCGAGTAGATCTTTTGGCACGAGACAATGTCCCATATTTCTATGGTAGAAACACTGGCCTTTTTTGATAAAGACAATACTGCGACCTTACTTGTTGCCGAAAGAGCAAGGTTTTCAACCACCTGACCCTGAGGCACCCATAACGGTGACTTTCGGCTCCACGGTAGCCCTTCCCAAATCACAACATTATTTCCTTTTTCAGAAGTAGAGTCATCAGACCAAACGGCGAACAGACGTTTCAGGGGATGGAAAGTCAGGGAATTGTAACCGTACAAGTCGCAGTTCTCAACCCTTTCTCCGTTTGACACATGGAACAGGCCGACTTGTCTACCGTAGGCATGCTCAACGCTATAGAAGTCACTTGCAGGTGAGAATTTTATGTCTGTAACTCCACGAAGAGACGTCGCATTGACTTTGGTCTTCTTATCAAGATTCCATAACTGGCACGAGGTCGTTCTGGGTTCCCGAATGGGGGCGTCGAGGTTCACAATAGCCTCTTGTCCATTTGGTGACAGGTAAAGAGTTGATGCTCTGTAATATGTTTTCGGAATTTTCGCAAAGACCACATCTTCAAGCCTGAAATCCCATATAAGCTTGAATTCGCAAATTTGTGTATTCCAGTTCAGGAATTGGAGGTCTCCTGACAGAGATAGCGTGGCCAGGTGATCACTGCCGGGAACAAAGGCAACGTCAGCCATCTTACTGAAAGTGTCTTTTGACTGCCTTGAGCCCATCTTCCAAACTTGGAATTCGTCGCCTTCGTTCAGCTGCAAAACGAAAGTCTTTCCATCTGCAGACCATTAATGGTGGTAAAGAACTCCATTGTGCTGTTCCTAGTGGCATCCACTTTGTTGAAGAAGAAGGAGGCACCGAGAAAAGCCCTATGCGGGGGGTCAAGTCGGACAGTAAATGCCTTCTCCTCTTTTAACGCACTGGCAACAGTCATTGAGATACTCGTTTTGCCGGTCCCGGCCATTCCCTCTAGCCAAAGGATCATTGTATCGGCGGGGTTTTCTACCCAGTCTTGGATGGTTTTGAGGATTTGCCGTTGCGTACCCGGCAAACAAGGGCCTTCCGTGTCCGATGTTTTGCGTGAGTCAAAAAAGGCGTTGCCAGTGATTTTGAGTGATTGAAGAAGATGTCTTCGATCGATGTCCTGATGACAAAGTTAGTGAAATGACCGAACTGGACCGGTGCTTATAAGACCAACTAACCTCCACCGATTTCAAAATCTCTTGTTGTACGGACTCAATCCTACCAGTACGCATCTCAATTGTTTGAATCTTCTTCCATGTCTCCAAGGTTTTAACGCCAATCAAGTCACGTACGCCATCGTTGATACGGTGAGCTTTGGACTGAATCTCAGACCATAGGTCCTTCCACTCGTCGGCATTTAGGGCGTTTCTGATCGCGCGATGCATCTTGTTCCGTGTAGCATATTGGAGAATGAAGCGGGCTTCATACATATAGATAGCAGCATATATGCTGACAAGCTCATCCTTGACGTGTTGGAGCAGCTCTAGCGAAGCCACAGAATGACTTAGAAGGAGTTAGTACCATGTTAATAATAATTACGTAAAGTCATACGTACCTCGTGGACTGAAGGTCAGAGGCAAAGTCAGGCTCATGAAACATTTGATATCGCGCCATAAGAAAGGTAATCTCGGTCAGACCGGTAGCCGCATTCTCATCTTGTTGGAAAATGCCTTCCAGTATCTGTATATTTAAGCAATTAGCGAGGCATGGCAATTAAACTACACGGATCTCACCGGCAAAGCAGTCGTGATGCCAGCCCAAGCTAAGGCAGCTGCTGGCTCAGCTGTAACAGCACCACTGATAATCGGCTTGAGGGCATTGATTACGTCAACAGCTTTGATAATGGTCTCTCTAACGACAATGGGTCCTTTTCCCACGTTGAAGGAGAGCTTTCCTTCTTCAAAAGCATCAAGCCTCTCTTCGGCAATCTTTTGGATAGCCTTTAGCCGCACAGAGTTTGCAGCCATAGAAGAATCATCATCGCCAGCCGCTATGGTTTCTGTTGTCAGTCTTGTAGAAAGACAAATAGGTACTTTGATGATGGATACATACCAAAGTCATTAGTCTCGTCTTCATTGTTCAGGAACAACTCCAGTTTTGTGAAGATTATTGCATCCTTTGGGTCTTCCTTGACTTTCTTGTATGCTTCGGCCCAGATTTTGTCCCAACCCGACGTATCCAAAGCCTCTCCCTCCGACAAAAACTTATCGTTCTTGCGAGGAGCAGCCGGTGGAATGCCACGATCTGATGTGTCTAAACTTGCAGTCCCCCTGGTTCGGTCTGTTGGTAAAACTTCTCCAGTGGCCACCTGTTCGGAGTTAGGTCTGTTTTGTTGAGAAGTCTCTTCATTGTCGGCCGCCTATATGATGAATGGTTCAGTGGATAAATCCTCTATTCCTCGCTGTTTGGCTAAGGCCATACCGACGAGTCTACTCCGTCAGAGCTTGTCAAAAGATCCTTAACCTTGTTTTTGACGCTGACCTTGAACCGCCGAAGGTCGTCTTTCATCGTCTCGTGTTGGTCTCAATTCTTGAATAGATGTTCTCGCGCAACTTCTGATGTAAACAGGTATTGCAGGTTCGTGAAGAAGGAAAAGGTTGGGCACAAAACCCCGCTTGAGGCCCAGCATGAACACTGGCAAATTAAGCCACAGATAGAAGCCTTTATGTAATCAGTTCTTTTGCTGCGGATCTATTGGCTTGAAATGAAGGAGAGAAATGACATGTCAGCCTCACTACAGCAGACTCAGCTTATGAGGGGTTTAGACCTTGCTTGGCGCTATCTCTTAGTGGACCAGAGTAAGAGAGACTAGGCCAATCATTCTACGCGTATCTAAGATACTTCCCGATTCATATAAGCCTGCATAGATAGGAAAGTAGCTCTGATAATGCAGCTTGCCGATCGGTACCTCGTTCCCTTCTATTAAGCCACCCGAAGGCTTGTATTTGTGGCGGATCGATCAACAGTCAATCAATATTGGAGCAAAATCCACAGAAATACCTGCCTGGTCCTTTGTGGTCCCCTAAGGGATAACAAGCGCTACATTTCGGGACGGGGCGACACTAAACGTACATTTGGGCGCTATTTAGGTAAACTTACTTTCTATTTCCGTTTCAAGCCCGTATTACCTATTCAAGCTATACCCTAATCAGCTAAGTAGGGATATGGATGTATCGATAAAGCTTGTGTAACTTACCCCTACTAAAATCAGTACTTTTGCTCAGTGGAATAGCCCAATTTATCAGGCCCGCCATTAACTTATAAATCAGTTACGCCGTACATATCGATTGGACCAGGGCATTTTAACTAGGCATTTTCTAAGCATTGAGTGTATAGCACCTCTCGAGTAGCTATGGCTTAATCGCAGCGAGTCTAAAAGCCTTTCCCGGACTTGTAGACGAATTGCACCCAGGCTAGGTTACAGAGCTTTACAATACAAAACAACAGCAGCAGTGATGGATGTCAGTTACCTACATACAGCCTGAGACTTAATTCCTACCGAATCTAATGCTGGGGATATAATCCTTCTCTTTAGATATTGACACTCAAGCAGTATCCTCAGCGAGTTCGGGCCATCTTGAATAGAACAAACCCAGCATACGGAAAGCTTCATTGCAAAGCGGTAAGAATTCGCAGACTATTAGATAAGCAATTCCTATGGATTATGAAGCGTGCTTCCAGTACTTGACCGGGCTCCTCGAGTGCTAGGTATACTAGGGGCCATGATATGCGTGGCCAAGAAAGTCAGAGAAACAGTTTGCAACCCCTCAAATCCCATGATCGAGTGTCCAAATACTATCCACGAATAATCGATGACAGTCAGGACGTAACGGTCAGGGTCATCCTCAACGGAGGTCGGTCTGCCCCTGAGTTAACTTACGCTAAGCGTGCAAAGGTCCCTTCGAAGAGTCAACTTGGAGAAGGTTCAGGCTTTCACAAATTTCACCAACCACAGGCCTATATAAATACTATCACAAAGTCACCTGACATCAAACTCCGCTACAATGACTGCACACAGTCATCATCTTCCGTAGTATAGTGGTCAGTATGCAAGCTTGTCACGCTTGAGACCCGGGTTCAATTCCCGGCGGGAGAGATTCGCCTCATGAGAGCTACTCATGGTTTCCATTTTTGGTGTTCGGGTATCACACCACGAGGATCACTGACGTACTGAGCAGTGCGTCAATCAAAGTGAAATGTGCTTCATGTACGTACATTAGATGCATGCTGGTCAACAATTATTTTAACGGCGTTCACTTGAGTCTTTTAGGATCCACTCGCCTTACATATTGTCCTCCGTCATAATGCTGGGTGGGGTTGCCATTTAGGCTTTGTGTAGGGTCGTAATAGTATTAGCAGTCATGCAGTGAGTTCTAAGCGGTGGTCTGGATTTAAGAAGACGCCCAGGTTGCGAGCATATGCGAAGAGTATTTTTTTCGCGAGGTCTGGTGGACGGGGTATCAGCCGTGGAAATGTAAGGGGTGATTGGTTTGTCGTAGGAGCTGGAGACAGGACACGAAGCTGGGCGGGATGATCTGATTTAATTGGGCCTGTATCTAGAGCCATTTTATATATTGCTCGGCACAATGGCATATTTGTTGGTGTTTACCCTTGTCTCCCTGGCTTGCAATTCTTTTCGGTGATCCTCATGACTTTGTCACAAATGACACGTTGTGCCTATTTTTCCTGGCAACCACCATATGCCTTTTCACATCCTCCATTCTCTTGATATGGAGGTGGAGGGTGACGTATAGACTATGATTCCTGGAATGGGAGCAGTTGCCTTTCCGCGACACTGCTGTGGCGAAACACCGCAAGCTCTTCAAATAGGGGTCTGGATGACGTAGAATGAGACCTGGTGCTGGATGATAGTATCCCACTATTACCAGTGCCATCTTTTCCTCCTCCGCTTACGTCCTCATCTTCGTCGACCCTATACATCTGCTTCGTGAAATCATTACATAAAGTCATACCTCTTCTTAAGCTAAGCGACTGCCTTGTAACCCTATATTAGCAATATATAAGCAATGGATTCCTCTCATACGAGAAGTGTGAACACCTTCTGCTAGGTGCGAGCTGCTTAACACTTGGATTTGTTAGTGAAGGCGGCTGGCCGTCCGAACGGGCTTTAGCTGGCACGAAGGGGCAGCTACTAAGGAAAGTTTCAGTTACAAATCAGTCTTCGTGTTGATGTGGCGAGCGAAACGCACCAGTTACTAGTCTCGGTCACCCTGAACTGGAGGCTTCTTAAAGTCTGGTCACCGGAAAGCTCATCGGGTCAGCGGCGTTGGTCACAGAGCTGCCGACCGTCAAGGTCTTACTCAGCCAAGGATTACAGGAGTAAACACCATATGAAAGAGCTGCAGGTAGAACAGAAGAGACAGACGAGACTACATGTGCTGTCAAATACGCTGTAGTCGTCGATGCGTACGGTGTAGAAGGTGATGTTGACTGGTGACTTCCAGGCGATCAGGCATTGCCAGCGGTGAGGTTCAGGTAATGGATTATGTTGGAATTAGCTGGTGACTAGGCTGTATCACTTGTTGACTATGAACACACTTCTTTACCAGGTAATATGCTTCAAGATGGACTTGAAAGTCGGGGCAAGTACTACATGTTCATTAACCTCAGATACCATACCGTTGAACAGCCGCATGAGGTCACTTAACGTCGGCCACCATTCTTCTTCACTCGAAATCCTAGAAACTCGTCGAGGAGTGGAGGCGACGTGAGGCAAGGGAACTCGAAGCCAGGAGGGAAGCTTGCTTTCACAAGAGATCTCTCGGACGCCATGAGTCAGCAAGCTTGGGATACGCGCCGGTGCAGAAACAACAGGCATTAGGACAATTGTCGATGAGTCGAATACTTTTTAGGGCGGAGACAGTGCCCATCGAATTCCATTGAGATATTGCGAGATATTCTTACTGCAACGAAGATACTCATGATGAACGTTAAGGCCATAGGATCACTCTCGATCCCAATAAGTTTCTAGAACATAAGGTTATTACAGGATAGATCAGAGTATCCTACTCAAACTTTCCAAGCGTTTTTGACCGAGAGTCTAGAATGCAGATCTTGGTGGAACACGTATGAGGCGGGTAACCAGGACGCTCTCTCCGGCTTATTGGCGTCAAAGCCCATGGGATTTCCTCTTCGACTTGCGTGTGCTTTGCGAATCTGCCCGATGAAATGCTATCGTCTGGCTTCGGTATAGAGAGACTGCCAATGATACTAACAGACATGACCTATCGTTCCAGTCAAATGGTACAACCTCACGTTAAAGTTTCAGCTCACCATCGCATAACCTCTGCCCTGTTAGAGAAAGCGAGCGCCTTTCAGGTTTCTTTCACCAACTCGGACAATGACGAGTTACGCATAGGTAAATCGGATCAAAAAGCATCATGACCATATTTTCGGCGCGCATAACAAGTCTTCAAGCAGCCTAACACAAACCCTATAGGTACCTCAGCTTGTCCTCGCTCTATTCGCAAGAAGCCAACAAGCTACGGTTTCGACTAAGCGGTCGAAAAAGTTTGGCGTCCAGTAGGTGTATGAGTATGTCTATCAACTCGCACGGTACATTACGCTCGGCTTGCGTTGTGCTTTCATTCATTGCGTGCTGCTCAGTATGCGGCTAGAATGAGGTCTCGGGGATGGGGTGCGCCATGTCCATGCTGATGGTTGAGAAATTAAGGAAGACATTGGGTCTTTCGGTGACGCTGAGGTGTGTCCGAATGAGGGAGTTTATCCAAATCAGTCTGTAAATTATCCTAGAACCAAAATCGACTGACTCTTCGCAGAGATGATAAATGTTGTTGAATCCTGTTATTAACTTGCTTGAGTGCAGGGCAGTTCTCTGTCCGGGGGTGTGATAAAGATGAGCAGCCATCACCCGGACGCAAGCTCCGGTCGCCCCAACTTCATTTCCCCCCTAAGAATTATGAACAGCAGGAGAAGCATTGGAATAAAAGTTTTAAACCTCTCATAAGTAAAATCAAGCTATAATTAATTACTTTAACTTTAAAGACTAGGCCAGAACCGGAGCGCAAGGCGTTTCTTAAGCTTTCCCGGATCGTCGACCGTAACACCTACTCCGCTGGCTTATGCAAGATACATAACTTCATCCTTAGTAGGTCAGCCTATTAATATATTCCCCTAACAGTTAATTAACAAGAATTAAAGGCTATTGCAGTCCCATGTTAGAAGATTTGGCATATAGTCAGGGCTACCCCGGCAGCTTTCGTCTTAAACCCGAAAGCTACATTTAGCAAGTTCCTGCATTCATAGACGAGGGCATATATATCGATCAGGAGTATGTCAAAGAACAGACCAAGCTTCGGAAATCAAACCAGTGCAATTTTAATGATATTTGGAGCCGCAACGAAGTAGTCGACTAGTCTTCAAGCACCGAATCATCAATCCTATTTATCTCTGGCACAAAGGAGTCTCGCCACCGGTTAGAGAAATTTAGTGTGGAGCTTATTGACCATTTTGCATCAAATGACTATACGACTCTCCATCTTTTGAATCCGCTACCAGATGAAGTGAACGAGCGTATGGATGGACTTTATGGGATCGATATACTACGTCAACTGGCGATCCAGTCTTTGCGACAACCTGTCCGCTCTAGGGAGTGGTCGTATCTGCACACAACGCTCCCCGAAGCAACGCGCAATTTCAAGGCTGCCTTTCACTCAGGATGGTTTGATTGTTTGGCACACGTAATGGAATACCATGAGCGCGTTGCTATTGTTATTCATGAGGGAGCCTTCCGCGATATGTATGAAAATGGCCATAGGTGGCCTAATGGACTTTTGAAGCTTATTCAGAAGCTCCAGGGGAAAACATTGGTCAAGTTCATCATGGTCAGCGACAACACGATTGAAATTCAAAGGGATAATTATGATGATGACGAGGAAGAGGAGAGAAAGGAAAAGAAAGAAGATTCTATAATCAAGACCATAATGGTTGAAAGTTGAACGTGCCCAAGAAGCGAGGTGGCTTCGGATTTTAGTAATCTTAAAGATATATAAGATACGACTATTATTTGCCTGAAGGACACTCACTGAGGTATAGTAGTTCACGGCAAGACAATTCAGACATAATCTATCAGTCAATCTCGAATAGTATAGCCAAGGTAGCAAATAGGAAACAAGAGATTTGCAGACGGTCAAATCTTACGCGTTGTGCAAGATATTGTTGAAAAGTCTGATAAAAAGGTTATTGTAATATCTGGCATTGACCATAATGCCTCCTACTGAGTTTAAAAACCAGCTATGTTATTCCTACTGGGCAGCCCCGATCTCGGCCATACATAGAGAGCTCCTCTAGGATATACCTCATTATACCCAAGTGGTAGACACAAACCCGGTAGACTTAGGGCTTATTATTCCCAAACTATAGCCCTTCTATATAAGCCCCTAGCGGCCTTCTTAAAACACCACTCGCCTCCGAGATAGTAATAATTATCCCGTCTTGAATACGTACTCCGTCGCAGTTCTTATACATATTATTTATCCATAAGCTTATCATCTTACGTATATCGTTACTGGGACTATATACCTTAGGATATAGCCACCGGTCTTTAATAAGATATTTTTCTTACTCAGTTAGATCGAGGGATTATATCGTAGTAGATATTCTATCTCCAGATAGCTTTAAAGGTTAGCTTATTACTAAAGTCGACGGTAAAAGATATACGTATTCTGCTAAGACTTTAGCTATACTATCGCCCTAAGAGATCCGGATATGACGGTAATATCCTACATAATCCCCATTATACCGGAGGAGATCGTGATTATAACGAAAAGCTTAAATTAGGTTACAGAGGGAGCATAGAGTATCATGCTCAAATTGTGGGAATACTGCGTTCTTCATTATAGTAAAAGCATACCTTCTAGAAAAACAGCATTATCACGTAGTAACCATGGCAGACAAGCCGTATGTCATTGTTAAACGAATGTTGCTAGACGGCTTTATTATTTACTCTACTACCATGGCTAGGGACATGCTGGCCGTATCCTCCGCCTACGCCAATAACGACATATATATAGCGAGGATAAAGAGGTTAAGTTTTATATATAGGACATTATAGTCTTCCAGACCTACCCGGCTTAATCTCAAATTTAAGCCGACTCTTAATAACGAGGTCATACACGCTAATAAATTTAGTAAAAGGAGGAGGCAGTAGATTGTCAACTTGCTCTACACATTAGGGAATCCAGTAATAATTCGTAATAAGTAGACTTTAAAATAATACTAAAGAGAAGACAATAAGACAGAGCCAATTATTCAATTAATTAGATACTATATAACGCCTTTGTAAAAAAGAGTTTAGTAATAAGATCTAGACTATAGCTACTAAACCTTATAGGGTAATTATACTAAGCTTCTATTAACCTGCATATATAATAATAAAGCTTATATAGAGTATATAGAGTTTAAAACCAAATTTTAAAGTCTTTATTAATAACTTATAATATATAATTTATTTTTCTTTTTTAAAAACTTATAGTACCTACCAAACTAGAAAGCATACTCTATCATTACGACTTTATTAATTCTTTAACAAGATATCTCCCTAATAGAATCAGCAATAGTAAGTTAGAGTTAGCTTCCTTATTAAAGAATTTATAACCCCATGCCTAGTAAGACAGACAAAGTCTTATAGCACTTTTTTATACCTTCCTAGGGAAATATATTAAGCCATTTAAAAAAAGTCTCTTACTTATAAGCAGCTTTTTTATATCTAACTATTTTACTATTTCTCGATTAATAGTTATAACGCTAATAAAGAAAAGAAAACCGGATATATATTAGTCTTAATCGGGCGTTATCCGATAAGTAAACTATTTCGTATTACTCGAGAGTCGCCTAATTTATAACCTTCATGCTTATAAAACCGGACATTACTTAGTAACGTTCAAATCAATGTCCATCCGAACCCGCATCCAATGCCATGTCATTTACTGGATAGTGCCTTGCCTATTGGCTCGCTTGGACTTTACTTATACGACTCAGCCTCCATATTTACTTCCCTTATACTTAATTCTCTATTAAACTGGAATCCTGCTGATTATTAGCTATAAAAAATACGGTAGGTTTAAAGTTTATTTTTTAGCGTCTGTTAATAAGGTTCCGAAAAGTTACCGGGATAATGAATTTTTATAAGGCGGGCGTTATGAAAGTGGGGTTTAAATATAGTAAGGCTAATAATGTAAGGAGGTTAAGGTTATTTGTTATCTGGATCGGTATAAGTAAGTCTCGTTAATCTCTTCTTTTCCCGTATTCTACCCCTGTTTACTTTAATTTAAAGCCTAAATATTATTATATCGGCGATATATATACAATACCTGCCACTTAAATAGTTACATTTTAAGGACTTATTACTATGATAAATATTATTCTAGTGAAGCTAATAATAGGCTGATTTATATTTAAATACTCTTTTGTTATTAGTATACTTACTAATCTGGGTGTTTATATGTGACTATGTTAATATAATAATTACCTATTATAGTAAGAATACCCCTAGTATAAAAAAGGCATACCTATAAATCCTTTAATCTTTTAATACTTTTTTTACGGTAGTGCTTTTACTAACTATAATTAAAAAGAGTAAGGATTAATAAGTTATAAGTATTACTATCTATGTAATTTATAACGATAATATTATTATGTTCTATACTGCTTACTCTTATATAACTTTAAACTTAATTACTTATTTATATTAAGAAGGTATTATAGTAATTTATATATACTAATTGCAATATTAATATAAGTAGGCTAAGTATATTTATTATTTATAATATTATTATTTTTATAGTAAAAACCCTACTAATAGCTCTTTAAGTTTTATTTATCTTTTAAACACTTTTAAGTATAAATATAAAGGTAAAGTATACCATAGTAATTTAAGCCTTAATAAAATATATAATATAAACTACTTATATTAAATTCTACCTAATACTTTAAAACCTATTATTATTATAATGCTTTTCTTAGGGAAGGTTTTTATAGTTATTATAGCTAGTATCTTTACCTTTCTATTAATTACTAATACTTAATATATTACTATTTATACCTACCTTTATACTAGACCTCTTATTAAGGATATTATTACTATAGAGATATAGTATATAGGCTAAAAGGTCTACCAATAACACTTAGCTAAATTCTTTTTTAATAATAAAGACTTTTATTAATAGGACTATCTTAACCTTAGGACTCTTTAAATTAAGTAGTAAGTAAAAGCTTATAAAAATAGAAAGTAAATTAGTATTTTAAGTAGGTTATATCTATATAATAGCCCTGATTTTTTATTAAAAATATAATTAATAGTACTATTTATTTATAGCGGTTATTAAATCTAATAAAGTCCTTCGGGACTATATAACTTTAATAAAAAACTTTAAGCTTAATATATAGTATTTAGCTTGGTTTAATAATAGATATAGAGGTTAGGATTTATTTTATAAAGCCTATTCTTTTACCTTAGACTTTTGTAATAACGGAGAGACCTATAACCTTTACGATAGTAAGGTAACCTGCCCCTCTTTTCCTTAGAAGTAAAATTCAGGCTATAAATATTAATACTTTTATTTAGATTTCTTACTATATACTATACTTCTTTATAATAAACTGTACTATTAGAAGTCGTAGTATAATAGTTACTGGAAGTAATATGATAAAGTAAGCGTAGAGTTTGAGTATTATTTTAGGATTAAGTGTCTTATGTAGTTAGTTTTTATAGCTCTCCTTGCGTATTTTTATTATTATATAGCAGTTAAAATAGACATTCGTTATAGTCAGAGCATAGAGTTTTATGCTTAAATTGTGGAAATACCCCGTTCTTTATTATAATTAAAGCAAACCTTCTAGAAAGGCAGTAGCATTAGATAGAAACAGACATTCTCTAAGGCGCAACTCCAGGTGTTATTTTACTACGATTTAATTTGGAAATTATCTACCAGGGGCCTGGCCAAAGATCTACGTGTGTATATGAGAATTAGCTGTAAACTCGTTCATAATTCGTAGTGAGCCATTGCGTGAACTATCATGACTGAGTAAATACAATAAGGAGTCCGATTACGGTAGTAAAGATGCCTAGTGAAGGTGGATGGTGAAATGATCCCCGTAGCCATTCAGTTGGTCTTTGCTTTTAATAGCAGAATAGATGTCTTTAAATTCTCAAACCTTTTTCAACCAGATTGTGACTGATACACCAGCAGGACCATGTATTGCGGCGGACGCCAGGAGGGCACTCTGTTGAACGCCCCGCCCTAGAGACCTCTTTGGATTTTATTAGGATAGTAAGATCTCTTTTTTAAAGGTGCTACTAGACTTGATATAAATAAATATAGAGCATTAAATCGGCTAATTTGTTATTCTCACTAGGTCGGCACTTCTTCGCAAGTAAGCCCGGCGGTTTCTTCAAGTCTAAGAGCGGCGAAAGATAAGGCGATATCCATGTAAGGTCTCAAGGCTTGTCTTGCCTAACTCTTTGTGGAAGATAGTGCGAGAAATGTCTCGTTGACTAAATCCACGTAGCTTAGTTTACCTAAACTTAGCCGGAGGTCCTGATATGTAGGCCCTTTGGGAAATACAACAGGGGATTAATTGGCGAACTCCAAATTTGCGTATTGTTCCTATTCGGTAATGGTTATGGGGTTATATTCACGTCTAAACCCAAGCCGTTCGATGAACACTGTCCCAGGAAAGTCATTTGGGCTTGCACGTGGTAAAAAGCCAAAGGTGGTTGAAAACTTCAGCTCGAATTTTGTATGCACGTCCACACGCACACATGCAGAAGGGTTTTAAAAAATGAACTTCACTTAGCGCCACTAACACAATCTAGGTCACGTTTACTATTTATTTAGGCACTAACAGTGCTACGCCGCGGTTTTCTAAGCCTAGTTAGTTCTTGCCTATAAAGTTCATATAGGTATTTGGGAAATGCTCTAGTGTCTAGTTGGGTAGACGTAGACTTAATTTGTAAAGAGTTAATTGATTAAAGATACGACTAAGATCCACTGAAATTCAAAATCGGGGTTAAGGGGATAGGAAATCGATTAACTGACTTTTACATATATTTATTGGACATAGACTGACAAACATGGGACAGAAATAAAGCTTTTTTGGATAGGGAGATGTCAGTTTGCTTGACGTACCATGTCATACAAGCAGCCTACAGATCCTGGAAATGTTACCCCTGGCCTACTTTGCGGCACCCTCTTTCCCTCAGGTCCTTCTCAGGCGACCTTGCCGCCGCCTTCCGTCTTGATCCGCGTTGGTCCGTGCTCTATTCGACCATAGTAAGATCCACAGCAATCTCGCGGGGCATAGTGACGTCACTATATGCTTTTAGCTGCTTCTTGCGGAAGTCGATCAAGGAGATCGAACCTGCTCTAAGGACTCGTAGCTCAAATCTTGTGTCCCCTACTAGCGCTTGGCACGTCAGACACCGAAAATGCATAATCGCTCTCTCCGGACTATGACGGTGGACACTGGTGGAACGGTTACTTATTGGCCTGAGTTAGGTGATTCCGGTCATCACGACCACGGCCGTTACACTGCGACATATCTTGCAACCTCAGAGGTCGGGATGAATAGCTTAACGATGACTACTCCTAAAAGAGTAGATCGGAAGGTTAGATAATTATGTAAACCACCGAGGGGTTCCGCTTGTGTGTTTTTCTCTTTGTCAATGAAATATCTAGAACACCTGCTCCAGCATCGGTCATCTCCGCCCCTACAATCTCGCCTTCACTCACCATGCAAAGCACTTTTGTCACCGCTGCTCTTCTGGGCGCCGTCGCCGCTTCGCCTATCACCTCCATTGCCAAGCGCGATGTCATTGGAGCTCTAGGCTAGAGCGCCAATGTTTTTAAAGGTATAAAAACCTCCGTTAGGACTACTTTCCCTCTCTATACTTTAATTTAATTAACCCACCAGAGATAAGAAAAGATCGCAATCGCCAAGCAACCTGCCAAGACCTCCTACTCTCCCGGAAGTAAACCCACTAGCTTCTCTCACAAGTAGATTAACAAAGCTAACCTTAATTTTAGTCAAGATATCGATCGCGATCTGGATATTTAAGTATTATAGATACACTATATAAACCCTTGTGAATTAAAGAATTTAGTAACTTGTATAGACTTCTACAGTAGTTCTAGGCTTGGGGTACCTGTCATGCAACATTCCAGGCTATAAGCCACCATACCGCACAGTTAGGTTAGTACGATCTCTGGCTTGAACTCTTGAATTAGTAGCCACTACTTATCCTTTTTAGTTCCTACTAGTTACTTCTTACCTAATTGTCCGGACTTGGCCTAGAGGCTTGAATGTTTTTCTTATACTTACTCTACTTATAATATATCCCAGCACTTAGAGATTTAATCCGAATCTAGCATCCAAGTAATGAGCTGAAAAGGTTTTGCTTGCTGTTTGTTTAGCTGTATACTAAGCGCTGTCAGAAACTTCTCCTTACTAAGACCCTTAACCACGATTCGCTATGATTCCAGCACTCCGTCTTGAAACTCGCGAGGGCCATACCCATTTACCGAAGCCAGTTCCCTTGTGGGGAAGTAGTCTCGCGCTTGTAATGACTTTAACATCGACCTCGATATTATCTATCTTCTTGTGTAAGTTTTCTTTATGACTGACAAAGCCAAAAGTTTCAAACTAATATATATTGCAATAGATAAAAAACTCATTATGGTCAAATCATGGGCAAAGCTACCATTTGCTTCATGGCGTGAGTATATCTAGTTCTAGAGGTGCGATATATAAGCAGTGCTAACTCTTTTAAATAGTTGTTATTAATATTTATGCTACCTCTTACTGTTTTGTTATCTCTACGTGTATCCTCGAGCAAGTCTTTGGGGTTAATACTAGCCATAATACATGCCATGCAGCGGTTATGTTATGTCTGCTCTTCTATGTAATAACGAAGATTGTAGGTTTAACTTGAAATCTTAGTACGGAAGAAGCCAGCTAATATATCGATAGCTTATCTATGTCTTTCTTGTGGAAAAAGTAGTAAGTAATTAATTACAGACTGAAAGTTGAGCGGTAACTCTAATAAAAAGCAGTTTATCATTAAAAGCTCAAGGCAACAAAGACAAGACTCAAAACTCTACCTCTTTAACATCACTACTCTCCTTGTTGGTTACGTAGTAGTTGCTGTTTTGAACTTCATTCAGTAAGTGCCTAGAGCTATAAGAATCTTTTATCCCTTGACTAACTAATATTTCTTTAGTCGGATTGCTAGAATCACAAATGGAGAATGTTATATCGGCATGGAGAAGATCTCAATGATCCCACTGATCGCATTCGATTTCGTTATTAATATCTATCTAACTATCCTTTTCTTGATTCCGCTCAAAAGTAAGTTACTTAACTAACAAAATTCGCTTGTTCACGGACGTCTCGTGTTGTCTAGCGATTAAAATTGTACCCGTGCTCCGGCATATACTAATACAGCCTTAGACCTTTATTCTTTCAGCAACCAGTCAAACGGCCACGCAAACTACCGCCTTCGTTCTCTCGCCCTCCGCACCTTTCTTGGTGCTTGCTGTACCTTGACAAGCAGTATTATGTATGTTTTTTATTGTTTCTCTATTGAAGAACTTATAAATAACTTTAAATTATAGCAATCTGACAGTAGTAATGGTTCTTAACGGTGAGCCCGGATGGGTGTGTCTTATGTGTTGCAGTACCGATGGTATGTCTACCTTTTTGCATCATTGATTAAGTATATCAATAACAGCGACAGTTCTCTTCTCCGCTATCGTCATTCAATGGATAACGTCTCAGGACAACGATAGCTCTTCCAGTCAAGTTAACTCCTCTGGTCGCGTAGAAATCAGCTACGGCAGCAGATCAACAGCTCATCACATGAGCCACTTGAGCGCGATGCGAGCTCCTAACGCTGTCAATCATTGCAACGAAGCCGATGATGAAATCAACCTTGTCACCCTCACTACTGCCACCTGCTCAACTGACATCAGTTCTGATATAAGAATGGTTCATACAAATGGCGGTGTTCTTGTCACCACAACGATTTGTAGTAATACCAGGTCCACGACTGATGGAAGAGATAGTGGGGAGGAAGACGATATCACTTTTGTTTCGGAAGGCCAATTCCCAACACGAACTTCAGTCTATACACGAGGGATTGCTAATTCTGTCCATTCACCACGGATAAGTATCCAGTGTAAAAAAGGGTCGCAGTGTCAGTAATGAGGGTGTATAGGCAGGCTTATTTATAAGCCTGATTAATTAACTATATAAACGCCTCACTTATAAGATTTCCTTGTGGTATAATTTTTCCCCTAATTAATACCTAGATTTCACACATCCTCCGTTTTGGTATACTTGCAATGCCTTGTTTATATGCTGTTCATCCGGTTCTGCAGGTACTCTGAAGGACAATAGTCTTAGCTCCAGAACATTCCGATTGTTAAAGGCCTTTAGGAATAACGGCCATATAGCATACTCGCTTGTGGTATATGTAAACACAAAAGTACTGGAGATATTTGATATCGCCATAAACGGGTTGCAGCCCCAACCTAGGTGAAGAGTTTGGCTATTAATTTCAAAAGACTCTGGATGTTTTCCACTCTCTTTAGAGTATCTTAATGAACAAGATGGTCATGGCCATTTCATCGTTCCTTAATCGAGTTATCGTCGCTAGTCTTCGTTATAAATCGATTCTTTTTCTCGTTATGGTGTTTGTACTTTCAAATACATTTACATAAAAGAGCTCCTGGCCTGACGAAGGCTGTATTCGATATCGGATAAATGAAAGCGACGGTCTAGAATGTCAGCCACGTATCTTCTACTATAATGCGACAGAATGGTCGAGAAATGACCCCCACTATAACGGGGAGTGGAAGATCGGGATGGACCACCAGGCGCTTATTCCCGTAGTAGCATAGGACCTGGAAGAAGATTGCTTTCAGGCGTGGTTCCTAGCTATTATTGCTCGACACTCTTTCGGCGAAAGGGGAGACCCTTTTCGGGTCGTAGAGCTACCCCGTAAGGCGAAATGTGCTGGGCGGGTGATGTTGGGATTGATATTAGTAAAAGACGGGTAATATGAAAAAAGAAATTCGTAAGAAAAGTTAGGGATAGTTAATCAAAGAGAGATAAAAGAAAAAAAGAAATAATAATATTATTGGAAAAAGAAAAACTAATTTAAAGTAAACTAGTTTGCTATTAATAAAGGTTATAAATACCTATTTAGAAAATAAGAAACTGTAAAGTTTTATTGAATTAAAATAAAAAGCTAAGTTAGAAATATTAAATTTAAAAGTAAAATAAGTAAATAAACTAGTAAATAAATAAAGAGCTAATATTAATATTATAACCCCTATAGCTATATTATATATACACTGCTTTTTTACTAATTCCCTATAAGCTTACTTATAATAATATAAGTATTACTAATTTTAGTTTTCATATTATAAGGCTTACCCTATAGCTTACCCAAGGTATCATTTGCCTTCTTTTCAAGCTTACTTACCCCTAACTAAACCGCTTTTATATGTATATATATATTTATCCGTACTTTTATAAAACCTAGCTTACTAGCTAGTAATAAGACTTCTTTACCTTAATAAGCTTTACCTATATTTATATCTCTTAATAGTTAATAATATAAGTAATACTTATTAAATAAAAGAGGTTTATTAATAAGTAATAAGTGCAGACTTAAAAAAGTATTAATAAACATATAAATGTTTAAGTTTATTCAATAAAGCTAATAACATTCTAGAGTGCTATTAGTTCTTAAAGATGACTTCTAACAAGCACGGCGCACTTCAATACATATGGCTCTTTGGCATGAGAGGGCGGACGACCTGTTGATCATGTCTTTCCTAGATCTACGACATTTTCCTCATGTTTTTCCATATTCTATAACCACCATTTATATGTCGTGATCGATGGAGATTTACGCGAATTAGTCTTGACTGTGGGCATGACCTACTGCCCAACTTCCCCCGAACCCACCTTGACAAGGCTGGCAGTCTCTATACGGGACAATATAACAACGTTGGATATTTGCTTTCGGCTTCACGATCGCAAAAAAGCGCGTAGCTTGCTGGTCTGATGGTCCGTCGAGAGAACCGCTGGGAAGGTTCATTACATGGCCTCTCTATCGACCAATTTTGATGACTCGCTTTGTAATGCAGTCACAGGTCTACTATCGTCGAGATTTGTTACTCGAATCGTCGAAAGCTGGTGGTGGGTATGGCATTATCCCTTTAAGGGGCTTTTACATAGCGGAGGTTTGGTTGGTTTTATTTTTCTGCATATGAGTGCCTTCCTTTAGACCGTGCTCGTTTCGCTTTTTTGAGGCCGAAATATCTCAGCATTCGGTCGGAAAACTCGACTACCTCACCATGAAGTACTATACAGATTGGTTAATTACGCGAATGAGGAAGACTTAAGTCGATAGTGATAGAGCCGCCGACATGGAGTTTACCAGGGCGTTGAGAGGGATGGTAGCTAATGGGGACTTTAAGCGAGGGTAGTCTTTAGCGGTAGAGTGATGTATCAGAAGGTTTGTTATCAGCTATGATGTTCTGCGGTTTAAGTGAAAATGATTTTGCTCTGGGTGATGACGCTTATGTTGCTGTGCGTTGACGTTGAATGGCCTGAGTGCATCGTAGTAGAGAAAGTCACGTCTATCTGAGGGAGTGGTTGTCTGCCGTAATTGATCTTAACCTTTCACTCTTAACTAGGATTCGCGGGTTCAGATGGAATATAATATACCTAAGAGGATAACCCACTACTATTCTGACCACTCTTCTCTTGACTATACCAATACAGCATAGAACCTACGAATAATAGAAGTCAAAATCCTATGTAGAGCGACATGACACACAGTCATGAGCTAAACTGTCATAATATAAAAATATATTCTTGGGATCGTCCTGCACTCTCTCCACCTTTGGTGAGTTGGACGAACTATCTATTTCACAATTCCCTGATAACCAAACCTCGAACATGGCCACCTATTTTAGTCCCTATCTTTACCCGCTTCCCGATATAAACTCATAATTGGCATTGTATAACGAGAAGGCAGTCCACATTACATAACCCTTACTGGGCGCTTCATTGTAAAGGCCGCTGAATCGATCCTTATTATCTATGCCTCGACAATTTAAGGAAAGGAAATCTGGACGCGCTTAACATTAAAACCACAGGTGGACCGGATGAATAGTGGGGAGCGTAGATAACTTAGTCTGATCATTGATCCTATGAGATCCGCTCCCCTGGGTGTAGCCCCTTTGCAAAACGAGTCCCCATGAGAATCTAACATCTGTCGTCGATCGTGGGCAACGATTCAGACCTCAGCACCCAACCTTAAAATCTCCTCCTCAATCATTAGCCACGTTCTGTGAAGAAAAGTCCCCTCGAGCCAATAATTGCCCTCATCATCCTTTCCTTTAACCACCATCACGTTCTTGGACATGATACTGTCCTTAGCAACTGAACTGTAAAGCTGAGTCATCTGTCCAAGTCCGTTCTTTCTCGTCTCGATCGCCTCTCCCTGTTGAATGACAGCTGGGTTAAATTCAGCAGCTTGAATCAACTTAGCCCTTGTCCAATTGGAGACGATCACAAGTAGCATGTTATATTCTCCATACAGCACAGTTTCAATTCCTTTCTGACTTTCGAAGATCAGTGTTCGCAATAATGCCCTTAGTTGTGGCTGAGTGGTTTGATCCACCAAATGCTTCCGATTTGCAAGGGCAATAGGACCTAGAGGGCCACGAGCCATGGCTGGCGAGATAAATGTAAACACACCCATAGCTAGATTCTGGACATACACCCCCGTCGACTGTGTCAACGACTTCATCCGATATCGCAAATTGACTGCATTGAGAATTGAGACTGGCGCACGGCGTGGACTTGATAGTGCAACCATCCTTGCTGTCCATGCTGCTATCACATCGCCTTCGCTGATAAACGGTTTCCCGTCATTCGCAGAACCTGCCGTTACGGATAACTCATCCAAAGCTTGGCGCCTCAATTTCGAAATGGTTGCTTCTGGCATAAATATTGTTCGACTATGGGCTGTTCCGTGCCAAACGAGTTCCCAAAGGAAGTACAAGCCAAAAAAGAATAGCTTCAGCCCCGTGACGCGTTTTGGTGTTATATGTAGCTCTTCTTCCGGGCCCCGCTCTAGAATTCCTTCTCTATCGTCGGGTGGTTGTGCTACAGTGTGGGTAACATCCTGTCGCGCACCTAGAAAAGGTGCGACCTCGGATTCGCGTCCTGCCAACACAAGTGACCAGTTTTGCAGTAAGACCTGTAAACCTGCGGCGTCCATGAGAGTATGAGGCCACACCAAGGATACAAGCGTTGCATCTTTGAAAGACACAATTCGGAGAGACATCTGAGGTTTATCACCATCGAGAAGGTCGCGCCCGCTTAGAGCGTCATCCGGCGTTGCAGCAAATTGTCTGAACTCTTTGCCTCCAGAGTGCAAACTTGGCTTTTTGGTAGCTTTGGGGAACTGCTTGGCGACGGGGTGATTGTTCATATTCATATCGATAGTCTCGTGGGAGTACTTCACTGCTGATCTCCCTGCAGTAAATACTTTGGGAACGTGAAGCTCAAGTTTGTTTTTTTCCTACTTATCGTATTTAGCTCAGAGTAGGTAACACTGTCATATATCATCATCGTCGTCATCAAGACTCACATTGATCCTGCATCGGCCACCTAGCTTTCTCCAATCGCCAATCTCGAGCAATTTTACCAACGATGAATGGAGCTTCTCCGGGTCAAGAACGTCGTTGAAGCAGAATGTCCAAAGCAGGACCATATCACGGAAGACTGTGGTATCATCTAACAGAGCCGTAGGGTATACATCATCTCCTTCAAACTTTGAAAGCTGGCTTCGCTGGGGCTTGATCCCAAATACGTTTCTGGTGGTGTCCATAGCTTCTGCTTGTCAGGATTTTTAATTGCCGGCGAGGAGGTGGATAGAGAGGCAGTATTGTGTTTTAAAATCTCGGGGTAGTGGTCAAAAGGCAATCGAGGCCAGCGTGTTGTCTCGGCGTTCAAGCCCAGTCCGGATGCATGTTTGGACCTATCGGCGACAATATCATTGCCCCGCTCTGCCAAGACCGCTGAGCGATGCGAACTTGTCTAATGTATTAAGAGGAGCTAGGATGCATGCTTTTTGCGTGTTTCGTCAATTCACTTATCATGCATGGTATTCCAAATCATTCCTAGCTGTGATTTGCCTGCTCGGACTCGGCAGCCCCGCCTAGAGAGGACTGATACAAATCAGGCTTAGTCTGATATAAGCGTTTCCAGCTAGCTAGGATTTCTCCTCCCAGCCTCATAAATTAATTTTGTGACAATGCACACCATAGGGCCTGCCCAGCCCCCTAACTTCGGTGACAGGCATTCATTGTGGTCAGGAAGAGTAGTGGATCTCATGGGGCAGTCAGTCACGTAGTGGGGCAAATGCGTGCAATAATATGGAGCAGCATGGAAGGGTTCATCACGCCCAGGAGGATACATACCCCTCGTAGGGCCTTGGATCGGTAAGAAGTGGTTTTATCACATGGCATACTTTAGGCAGTGGGGTGTATGATTTTCGCAGCAGTAGTGACTAGTCTTGGCTTGTTGATGGGTTGACTAACGACTGTCGTGATAACCTCACTTGTTGGGCGGTGGACGTCCCGTACCGTGGCACTACGCAAAAAAGGAAGGACGTGTTATACAACCTAAAAGTGGGTTGTATAACTCGTCCTGCCCTGTCTACCGTGTCTTGCCTGTCCAAGTGCCTGCAGCGCACTCCTTTGGAACAGTCAGAAAAACTTCAAATTGACACTTAGGGTCATGCATTCTGCACCAATCGATAGTATGCCACTGGGTTGACAGACCGAGTATTCGTGGTGGTATTGGCGTTAAAAGGTTGATGTTCTGGCCGAGTTCTGCCAAGGTTCCGCCTATCAGACGAATCACAATACTTTCTTTCGCTGACGCTACAGGCCGAGGCTCACAACACCAAGCCATTCACACCTCGACCGTTCAAGAGGAGATAGCGATGGCTTCAGACAAGGCCGGTCAAAAACTACAGACGCTGATTACTCCACCAGTACGTGTGGTCATAAGGTTAGGGGTATATCAAGATTGTCGCTTCATTTGGAAGAACATATCGAAAATACTGAGATCACTCATTCCTCTTTAAGCAAACGTCAAGAGGATAAAGATGTACTACTCTGAGACAGGGACAAGAGAAGGAGAGGAATAATATCTTTTGTGGTGGATAGACAACTACGGTTCTTTTTTTATTGTTGAATGAGGGAAGACTGACGTTTATTAGCTGTCTGTGAGATACTTAAGACCCGGCACCTAACACGACTCCTGGTCTATGACCAATACAATTTACAGCATAGATGCTGCGTCCACCACGACTTTCTTCAGAGTGCACAATCTAAAGATCTGCCGCGGTGGCCAGAGGCCAACTCTTTGTCTCCAACGGCTGTCACATTTGTTGCCCACCGTCGCATGTCATGACCATTGACCGCATGATGCTCTGAGGTCTGCTTCTGATGTGGAAGCCATGGTTCTTCCTATAGGGTGTATACCGATCGCTACAGGGGAGTGGAAACGCTGTGTGAGTTTTGAAGAGCTCTTTTCAACGCGAGGCTTGCCAATCCACGACATTGTTTTGGCGCCGAACGCGCATTTTTTTCAGTCGCCCTCCTAACCCCGTTCCGCACTGTTATCATATCACGATAAAGGCACAGGCATATTCTACCAATCTGTTATACTTTTCGCCCTCCGCTGATACTTTTGCAGTGTACCTGAAAGAACTTTGATGAAAGTTGTCCCTAAATAGCCGGGGTATCGACGATAAAGAAACCCTCAAATTTGGCATTTAGCAATTCAGTATTACATTCGGTATTGTGAAAAAGAAGTTCAATTGAATGCACCCGCACGAGCTAATGAGATAACCAGTAAGCATTTTCTACAATTAGTGTTCTTTTATTCCGAAGTTTGTAAAATATGAAATTGCGTGGGGAAACAAGCTTAAGCGTGCAACTTACCCTGAAGAGTAAAAAATTCCGAAATGGGTTTAGTGACTGACTAAGAGTGAGTATGTAAGCGATCGACATCCGGGGCTTACTATGTCGAAAGAGGTAGGCGTCAGCTTTGACGCAGAAAGATATCACCCCGCCAACGAGCTCAGACATATCCATCATCTGAGAATAACAACAATTGTCGTTCTCACAACGCAGTCATCAAAATTGACATGAAAACAGCGACAAGCATGTCATCGACCTTTATAGAAGCGTGGCTGCAAGATATTCCGAAACATATCAGTCAGGACATTGACATTCAACGTCCGTCCAAGCGCCAGCGACGCCAGCATCCTGTTACGCCTGATCCTTCCGAAAACTGTGTCTTCGCTGAAATGCCTCCAATATCTCCAACAAAACGCCAAAATTCACAAGTCAGCAATGGCGAGAACGAAGACCACGACAGAACACCAAAGCCAAAACGCGCGAGGTCTTTGCGGTCTGACTCTGAACACTCACTATCATCGCATCTTTCTTATCGTTCAAGCCAAGTATCTGGCCAGAGCTCACCGCGAAAACAACTGCTTAACCTAAAGCTGGATACGCGAGGCATCGAGTTTAGAGACCTGGTGCTCTTTGAGGATAAACCTAGTGAGCTTGAGGATCTTCTAGACAAGATTGAGCTTGTTATGGAGGGAAAGGGAATTGTCTCGACCTCGCAGCAAGAAGCGTTGATGGCAGCATCGAGATCGTCCAAGGACTTCAAATGGGCTGCCAGAGGAGGTTCATATTTTTCTACGGATCGAGATGCCATTGGTCATACACCGTCTCCAGAAGATGTCTGTAGAATTCTAGCAGCTGCAGCAGAATGCAGTTCAAACTCACACCACGAAGCAAATTGGAACATGGAAGTCCACAACCCTCTATTATCACTTGCCTTTCGTCCTCCAGCTCAAGGTCTATATACCCACTTGGTTAACTTTATGGGCTGGTAAGTTATTTGCCTTGATACTTCAAATCAATCAGACACTAACAGAATGCCAGCACCCAAGCGAATCTCATCTCAGACTATACCAACTCTTCAATTTCTAAAAAAGTCGACTTTAGCATATATATAGAACCCAGTAACGACACTGAACTGCTAGCAGAGAACAATTCTGTTATAGACGCCATCTCACGCTGTCAAAGAGACCTTCCCAGCGCGTGCTTCAACTTCACGGATGCCACACCTCTGGCTCACCGCCCCGTCGCTCTCAGCATTGAGACTAAGAAGCCCAGTGCTGGATTCGACGGGGCGAAACTACAACTTGGCATCTGGCAGAATGCCCACTGGACGTTCCTTCGCCATCTTGCTCAAGTCGCCTCTGATAGGTGTGCAACGGCAGAAAAGGCTACAGCTGCAGAGCCAGGACAGATGGCAATAGCGCAAGACGTTGCGGAGCAGGCAACGAAGCCGAAGAGAACCTTTGATTTGCCAACTTTTATCCCTGGCATCATCATCCAGGGTCATATGTGGCACCTCATCATTACAACTCCACAAGATCGAAAAACAATGGTCTGGCAGAGCGTGTGCATTGGGACCACGCAGAGCACGAAAGGAATATATCAGATTGTGTATATATTACATCTTCTACGACAATGGGTTAAGTTGAAGTACTGGCCGCTTATACGGGATATTGTCAGTGCAGGATGGCCTGAGATGCTAACATAGGCGCAGAACGTGGTTCGTATAAATTCAAATATATTGATAAGATATTCCTGCCAAGTCTGAGCGTATCCTGACTTTCCATGCCGCTGTAACTCGAAATGCTTAAACCAAGCCTAAACAAAGAGTTCAAGGTGCAAAGGCATCACGACAAGTCCTTCATCAAACCCCGAATCCTCCTTTTACATAGTCACGGCTGTTGCAGTATCAAGCGCCCTGTCCAACGCAACACCCTTATCATTCAATTCAGAGCTATCGGCTCATGGCGATTGAACTACCTATGAAGTCGATCCAGACACTTGACTACAACACTATCTTCGGTATCCATGCTATATCTCTGTTGCACAGCCGTAAATGACAACAGCAGCAGTGAGTACTATACCACTGTCAGCTACAGCGCTCTACCATGAGTTCGACACGGCCTTGCGCCCTTAGGAAATTTCTGCTTCTTCGAATATGTGATACACGTTGGTGCGACACTTCATTTCAATTTAGTTAGACCCGGTCGGGTGGTCCACAAACTGCCCGCACCAGAATCCGTGTGCAGGGACACTTTAGTAATCCTTTATCAATTCATTTACAGACACCATAGAATTGAGGGCAATTGTCTTTGTTGAGATTCTTCCCAGCGAAATTGTTGCGTAACGTGTTGTTTCAATTTGTATCGCACTCTCATGTCACTGGTGCCTGCGCGTCCATGCGTGGCATTTAACGTACTGGCACTTACGAAAACGAAAGGTAATCGTGGACAGCTCTTTTGTTGGCTGTAAACTTCTGACGGACGAGGAAGGCAATCGTGTACAGGTCAGAAGTAGTCTTTACATAATCACCTTCCAGTTTCTATCATCAACAAGCGCTCTCATGTCATTCGCCAAGTGCGAATAAAACCTGAGCGGCAGCAAAGGTTCACCAAGACGGCAAAAATGACCATGGTGATTGATAGCTATTTATAGTCGTGAACTCGGGTTTCTTTGCATGTCACTCTCATTCAGTCGCGACGTTAAGACACCAACGCGCATTGTTGTCATTTTGCACGCGTATCGTATTGACAAAACACCATCACCAGATCCGCGTTACAAGACTGCCGACTGCATGAATCGTCGCAACAGAATATCCAAGTCAATTAAAAACACTCTTGCAGAGACCCACAACCTTGTAGAAGTAGTTTTAAAGCCATTTGACATTGCGCGACAAGCAATTCTTGAGCGCATCGCATCGCATCAGCCATGCACCATCATTATCACCAGCGTCGGTCGTGATTCAGCAGGAGACGCTGTACGACCCAGAATGTGGTCCGTACTCTGTCTCCTGCCAATTCCGATTCTCCGCTTATCTGTTTATCTGCTTATCTGCTTATCTCTTATCGACCTCGACTCCCCTGCGCCGCCTCCAGTAGGCGCATCAGCCAAACCTTTCGTGCGTCTAACACTGGTCGCATCACCATCTTGTTTCTTTTCTGACTAAGCTTCATAGTCTCAGCATCTCCTCCACACCGTCCACGAACAAGCTCCTCCGCCAGTACGTCAGGTCAACTCTGCGCGAATACCCTCCCCAGGGCAAGAAGAAGGCCATCACCGAAGTCGCCGCCTAGGCTCCCTCCCTCCGATCCAACATCACACAAGGCTCTAAGATGAAACGCTTGGCCGGACGATCTCATCGACAGAATAACTAGACACGTGCCGACGTCCCTGTGGCTCTCTTCAATCACCAATGGGCTGGGCGCAATTGGCTGCCGCCCTGGCCGAAACCTACGAGCGACGATCTTTTGACGTTTGAGGAGCTCACTATGCCCGACTTCTCCAACTTGTCGTCCATCACGCAGATTGCTGTCCACAATGGCGTTGCACTCCCTTCGCTCTACCAGCCTGGCGGCGTCATCTTCCAAGCCTGCCAAGCAAGCTTCCAGCCTTTCCGTTAGAATGAAGTCGGGCAAGAGGCCTTGAGATTGGCAAAGGCAGCATGGCCAGCCCAGCAATACGACTCTGTCTCTACGCACTCAGAGCGTGGAGACACCCCTGAGCAAGGTCGCGGTGACCTTAATTTCGACAGCGTCGGAGGCTTGGACTTTGCGCCCGAGCAGCACTCGTCTCCTTCTATCCGCCCTCCAGATGAACCCTCTTCTTTGCTTCTCTCGGATGAACAACGCCTGGAAGAGGAGCGCTCCCTCAAGCGCAAGGCTGACGATCTTGAGGCCATCCATGTCGGCTCCTCTCCCACACGAGCACCCTGGTACAGCGCCTCATTGAAGGCAACCCAGCAACTAGACGCAGACGATTGGTTAACCGATGACTCGATGAATCTTTTGACGCATCTCATTGTTGAACAGACACCAGACGGGAACCTCTCCGAATTCCACATCGTCGACACCCAACTCGTCCAAGTTGCAAAGCCCCTCCCTCCTTTCCCCAAGCGCAAGAGTACTACATGTCGTGCGGTGTTGACACCGCTGCACTTCAAAAATCACTGGGCCTTGGTCATGATTGACTTGGACATGGAGGTGGTGTGGTTTTACGACCCGTTCCGACATGGCCGCTCTTCAGATCCAGCTTCAAGAAGCACAAGGCTCCGTTCAGCGAAATGAGGAGGATCTTGCTGGCATCGGCACCCATTTGGCCAATGCTCACCGAGGCGTTGCGATGCAGAATTGGCTAGGCCCGCTGATAGAGACCGCTCCTTCGCATCCTGATCTTCCCGACGACACAGTTCTCGCCGATGCTGCCAAGAGCATCAAATTCCTGTGCGAAAACACACTGTTGTGTTTCACTGTTGGACAACTTGATGAGGCCGTTGTGGCAAGACGGCGTGAGTTGCGGGGCTTGATTGAGGAAAGGAGACAGGCTGTTGATGAGCTGCAGGAGAGACTTGACGAGGAGATGAAGATGACGGAGTTTGATGAGCTTGCTGGTTGTCTTGTTCGTGCTGCTGCTGGACAGTAGCGTTGGTGGTTTGCGATGCCATCTCCCAGAGATGGGTCTCGATATCGCGGTGAGATAATGAACTAGCTAATGTATTATGGTTAATAATGAATAATTTACTGTGGTAATTGCGGAGGACAGCGGTTTACTGCCTGGAGCTTATATCTATCTACTAGTAATCTAATAATACTTTTATTTACGCTTACTTAACCTTATATAACCTCGTCTTATTATTAGTAATTTCTACTTACAGTTACCTATCTAATAGTCTAATAATATAACCTACTAAAGCGCCATTACAGCCAAGTTTAGTATAGCAATTACTACAAGGAACCTTTATTATAGTAGAGAATTATTCTCAGGTAACTTATTAGTTATTACCCTGTCTTAATTATATTATAGCCCTTGTAAGAAACACTTTAATTGTAAATATAAAACCCTATTGGCTTTTAAGATATATTCCTCTTAGTTATATAAATAATATCTAATTATAAGTTATTTTCCCCTATCCCTATTAGTAACCTAATTTATAAATCCTTAGCCTATATTCTACATTTTATTAAAACTTAATCCTACTTATCCATAAGATCTACTATAACCTTACCACCCCATAGAAAACTAACATTTAAAGGTCAAGGGATTACACCTCCGCTATCTATTATATAAGCTAGTATTACCTATTAAGTATATAGGATAATACCCTTAGCCATAAGAGAATCTAAGACAGTCTTATTAATTATATCTCTTATAATACGCTAGTAGATATACCCTGACTTAGGTAATAGAAGTAAAAGTCCCTAACTAAGACGAAAGAGATTATTCTTGACTTTCCTAATACAATAACGCCTTAGCAAGCTTACACTTTGCTTCTGCAGGCAGGGGCAGACAGGCTGTAAGACAAAGAGGTTAGCGTAAGGGGGATCTGGATTGGTAATACTTCTTACGTCGTACTTAAAGAGTGTATAAATGGTTTGTGTATTGAAGTGTTTCTCAAACATGTACTACGGTAGGGACCATAAGTAGGGGCCCCCCCATTACGATTTTAGCCCCGAATTTTAGTACTTCTACTGTATGAGTATCTCATTATCGATAAGATAGCCATTTATAACCCCTGTGATCTGGTTTTGATACTGTGTTATCTACCTTACACACTGCGAAGCTACACACCGTCGGTCCACTTTTCTTATTTATTTGGACTTTACTTATGGTCCCTACCATAGTATTGTAGATTAGCTTGTCTTTATCCCTGACGCTGGACAAGATGATAAGACCTCAAGATACAATGGAGGGTGGGGGACAGAAGACAGGGCGCCCTCGCCCATACCGGCAGAGGCCTCCTTGTTATGTTCAAAGGATGTACGGAGGATCATAACGACATCAGGCGCAGGAAGTGCATCAGAAAGCCAAAACTCACTCTTGTTGCGTGAATGCTTGTCTCCTGTCTGCGAAGCCGTGGGTCGAGCGAAATTAGTAGTCCACTTCCACTAACAAATCCAGTATATTACTGGCGCACGAGCTCGACACTCAGGGCGCGACCGACTTTGTAGTGACAGGGTACCACGACTGGCTCTTTCGATGATCAACTTTACTGTTTCTGAGGCCACTCTGGGGCCACGGGTTTGGAGCTTTCCGCTTGGCTACTCACTACCACATCAACGCCACTTTACAGTATGGTTCAAAACTCTTGATAGATTCAACATAGACGTTGTGTGCGACTCCAGGACCGTATACAAGTAGCTGGCGCACTTACGGGCCTCGGCAGGCCGCCCTCTAGTTCAGAAGGGTCCTGTAGTTTTTGGAGTTTTCTCATCTTGAACGCATTCCCTCTGTTAGCTAAGACATATATTCCGTGCGCGGACCACGATCTTCACCCGTCTTGAGGCACACCTTTTCAGTCGTAACGTAGCTATTTACGAAAGTGCCCAAGACATCGTAAGACGGCGGGCGGAAGTCACGAGCAATGAATCGCCATGTTAAGTCGCAATCGTGTCGTGTGCTGTGCTGGTGTGAAGAGCCGCTACGGCGCCACAGAGCGTTAAGTACCCCTCGATCTGCGTCCGGGAAAAACTTTTGTTAATTAGTGATATGCCCGCGGCTTGGTTGCAGTGCCTTAGAGGAGGAACAAAGACGGGCTGTAAATTGTCGCCGGAACTGACAACTTCAACAGAACCGTCGGCCCCTGAGACACAATCGCCGCCATTACATTTCCACGAAAAAAGCTGTTTTTATATTTGTTAGTGGCTCGGAACCATGTCAATAGAAAATCCGACCTCACTCCCTCTTTTTCGATTCATCCATGCCCCGCTGTACGTGTGTTCTACTCTAGCCACACGGCCTAAGGCGAAGCAAAGAGCGTAAAACCTCGAACTTGTACCAAGATCGCAAGATAATACAACTCATTGTAGATTCTGGGCAACCAGGCTACCAAAGGAACGAACTAAGGTAACACTTGCCTCTCACCATACTCTCTAGCCAATATCAGATAACAGGTGGCGAACGCCATAGTGAGATCGAATCTCTCCTCATCCCACTCCGTGGATAATCGAATGTAGATTCCATCGCAAGTGCGGTCTGTACGGCCAGGGCGTTGGTCTGGGGTGGCTTGGGAGGATGTCTAGGTCTGAAACTCCTCTTTCTACTCCTACACCAATTGCCCTGAACTTATGACCACTTGAACTGCGGGGACTGTGATGCTTGCATTCACAGCAAATGTGCAAGAATCACTTGACACATCTGGGGCGCCTGGGTCATCTATCCAAATGACTCATGAGTAAGTTCCCGGTTCTTGCTGAGCCAAGACAACGTGCAGGATTTGTGACTTAGGACACGTCATCATAATTTATTGCCACAGTGCTCCCCCTTTGCCAGAGACAAAGCTTCATCGTCAAACCGCGCTGGCTTACGTCTCACCTCTCTGGTCACACGGAAAGCCAAAACCCGCGACCCTTTGAGTTAGTGAAACCCCAAGCAGGGTCGGAAGTGGCCACCACCACCTAACCCTTGTAGGCGCTCAATAGTGTCAAGGCATTTTCGTCCAGCTCATGGAACTCATCGAAAACTAGAACGTCTTGTGGCCTAAGCTCCCGAAGAGCCAGACACAGTTACCCGTAAGTGCCACCATTGACAATTGCTAACACCAGCTTGCCCGTGGAGCGTCAATATCAGCGGGTCTGCACAATAAGAATGCTCTGAACCAATATCACGCGTGGTAAGGAGATATAAACAGTGTTATAATGTGAAGCCAAACACTGGACAGAATCTGATGACTTTCTTGCGCCAGTAGGGGCAGTGATCATCAAGACGTTCCCTCTGACAAGGTTATCCAGGACTTTAGTGACTCGGACACTGTGGCTAGTTGGCTCCCATGAGGTGGTGGCTGCTTCACCCGCTGTCGGCAATGGTATGAGAGGCCTAAAGTCCCCTGTGAATGCCAATGTGTGGATTTTGGCGATCAGGACAGCCCGATCCTTAAACACAGTCTTCCTACCTGGCCAGTCCACGTCAACCCCATCTGGGACAAAGGTGGTGATCTTCCTCGAAATGCGAAGGGATATGAACTTTAAGTGTTTTTGGGTATCCTTCGGCACCAGCCAGGTGTCTCCGAACAGAGCGTAAGATAGAGAATTAAGAGCGGCATAAGCTTCACCTGTAACTCCACGGGCAGAGAGAAATGATTTATAGAGTCTGTTAAAAACAATGACAGTCGAGAACAACTCTTCCATCATGGTCAACATTGTATAAATAGCCATCAAAATAGCCCCGCCTGCATCCAACATGAGAGAGATTCAGAGGTATACAACCACTGTTCTCGACGCTGGAAAAATTCTCTATTCACAAGAACTGTCCAGATGGGGAAAAGGAACGCGCCACCAAAGGTGGTTGTAACTCGGCAAGACACCCTGCATGTTGAGAAGTGCCGTCAAGGATGGATTCCGGATCCAAGTGAAACTTGGCAGCATCGGAGACATCCGTGCCTGTAACTCACCCTCGATTCCCACAACAGCTAGGATGCCACGCACCTTTCCAAGGACACGAGTGACAACAGTTACTGTCCCATCCCAAGCCAAAATCTTAGGTCTCATTTATTCCAGGCACGCAAGGAACGCACTCTATCTGTCTCGTTTGCTTCCCGAAACGATTTGAAGCTTACAGGTGAAGTATATCCATTCCAAAACATCCCGACAAGTCCGTGGAACTCGTTTCTCCATCCACTTCCTCGTGGCCTTTCTCCAGGATATACGAGGGCGCAGATCTTTCTGCAGGTACTTACGGCACCGCTCATACCAGTAAGGGTGGTGAGCAATTTTCGACCCACTGAATGACGATAGGTCTCATCTCTTGTTTACATCTCTACAGACATTCATCCAAGTCAAGTAAAAGAGCATATCTTACACAATGACAGTCCGTACCTTATTCTTGTCTCTGGAGGCTTCTGGGAGAACCTTTTCTTTGATAAGGGAATGGCTGACGGTCGGAAACTTAGCAGTTTTTGCCACTTACGATCTAATCCCAGCCATCAAAGCTTTAATCCCTCCTGCAGCATGTGTCAAGTCGACATGTTTATCATTTCGCTTTTTGTTGAATCTGTAATGAAAGCCTGCGGAGTATTTGGTGTGCCAATGCTTGACACCCTGTTCTGGCTCCGCAAGTTTACAGTTCAAATAGTGGCCGAGGTTGTAAGCCACGACAGCCTCAGCAAGGTCTTTCCTTCTGTCATGTGAAAGGTATCCCTCATGTAACCCTGAGAAATAACGGCCCGTGATCTGCTCAGCCATGTCCGGCGTTGCATGCCTTAACGAGAATATTCCAATCTGCCATGAGTCATTTCCAGCAGCTCATCGACTAACCATTTTGTTTCTGCCGAAGGGCAAGAGATTTCTCCAACGAGGGACCTGGGTGGAAAGAACAAATCTCCGGGTTTCTTTTCGTTATAAAATTACATCCAGGAAGACTTTTCTCATAGCGACCCAAAATGACCTTGAGTTCAAGAAGCTCACTTTGTAGCCAGCTGCCGGTCCACACCATCACCCGGATGGAAAGTGAAATAGAGCTTACCGCCTTCAGGCACATAACGCCAATGGTTCGGGATGGTGAATGTTGTCGAATGGTCTAGATAGCCTTCGTCCTCGGCTGAACCCCCAGTACTGACTGGTGTCGTGCTGCCAGCGTGAGAATTGTTTTGACTCACTGCAAAGGACTTGCTAATAGCGCGCGAGAGGCCCAGTTCATCACCAACCAAACGGAGTTTTTGCGTCTCACTGCTCTATAGATGACTGCCTCAGTGAGGCCAAATTTCGTCTCTGCCAGCAGCCGCAATGCGTCGACGTCGCGCAAGCAGATGTCGCCAAGCAAAACCTAAAATTCCGGGCAATCAAGAAATTGGCTGACAAGGAAGAACTCATCCCTTCCCAATTGGGCTCCACAATGTTTCCATTCGCTTCTAAGTAAGCCTATAGGTCTTTCTTCCGAGTGCCCCATATGGAAGCCTGAATTGCGCACACCTTTGTCAAGGAAGTGGAAAAAATCTTCGTCTAATCGCGATACCAAACTCGCCCTCAACACAGGGGAAATGGCAGCGCCCAAAGAGGCTGAGATTTCACCATAGAAATGACCTTTCCTGTGAAGTGTTAGACAACCAAATTCTCTAATAAAAGACCATCGTCTCAGTCGCACGATACTGGTTCCCGTCATGGTTCCGCTCAACTGTCTAAATTGGACTCCTTCCTACCATTCAACAGGCACAGGGGTGGACTTCACGAAGGTTGGGTTCGCCGATACCACCCGAGGCTCCTACCACTTGACGATCATTAACCAACCTCATCGTACACACCGCAATTCATACCAGCCACCCTTCTGAAAACACCATCGCATGGAAAACTGCGAAAATGTGACTAAGGGCAGCACCCTTCAGGTAGCCCAGACAAATAAGAAGAGGCTCTGTCCCAGAGGGTAGCCTCACCAATGTTTTCAAGACAGTGAACATCACCTGCCGAAGTCCTTTAAGAACATCATCCTCGTCAATACCAAACCTTGCGACCAAAGAGTTCCAAAAACTCTGGCAGCGTGCCATCTTTTTACATCTGCGCGAGGGGGAAGCGCGCCAATCACCCAGGCCCAGGTCAGGCTCATAGGCCCAACATCATCCCCGCAGTGTCAGCCATTTGCTAACAAGCTCGAGAGACAGGAGGAAGAGGTGAACAAGCTGACCAATATTTTCCCCACCACCTTTCTCACCATGACTGTATGGGGGCTCCGGCCAGTTGTTAAGCCTACGGTTGTGTGCGTCACACATGTGGTTACTCGGTTAGAGTTCAGTTGTCATGTGCGATTTCTACAGTTTTGATCATATTGAGTTTTGACCTTGGAAGAGTTTATTTTTAAGAGATTTGGAAAGCCGGGGCTTGATATAGTTAAAGGATAAAGTAAAAAAACGGGAGCTCTAGAGGCGGTTCCGTTTCTAGGAACGGCAAATGCTGATTGTCGCACCGAAATAATGAATTCCATTGAAAGTTTCACTAAGTAGGATCAGCATGCATAACCAGATAGCACCAATTTTACACAAAGTCGAGCTTGTTATACATAACCCTGTATCTGGTTTTATAGCGGGAGCCCGTTCCAATAGAGTTCTGTATCACCACGTTTAGCGCTAAGCTAAATGGCTAAGTTCTTTAGGATCCGTAACAAACATAATAGCACGACAAGGAGACGATTAAAGCTTTAACGCACCCGGTGTAGATATAGCAATACGGGTTTGTAAGACCATCACAGCCACCGTTTCTGGAGTGGTACCTCACCATCTCCAAGTTAAATCGCCGAACTATTCATGTGCTCATCTATGGAATTGAAGAAGAAACGATGGGCCCATTCAGACTCCAAATAAGAACATAGTCTCCATCTAAGAATACATTCCTTCCGAGCCCATTGTAATTAACCACACTCACATTAAACAAAGGTATCACAGTTTGATGCAGATCAAAAGTCCATCCATTGTCTATCTAACCTTTACCACTCATACTTGAGAAGCCTCACGACTGTAGTTGTCGATTGAGAGAGAAGGCCTGCTCGCTCGCAAGAATATGTCGTACTGTCTCACCTGGAGATATGATTCCCTCACCTTCTCCCCTTTCAAATTCCTCATCTAGCACAGTAGCTTCAGGGCCTGATACAATTCCAATTTGCACACAGCAAGCGGTATGAAGAACATATCGTAACAGAGGAGAACCACAATGCAGGATATTTCTCAGCACTGCCCCTGAGACAGGATAGCCATCGATTCCAATTTGGTCCAGCAGCGTTTGCCACAAATTGTTGAAGCTCTCTATAAACTCTGCTATATCCACAGCAAGACTTCTTTCCGGGAAGCTAGTAAGCATTCCTCTTGCCGGCGAGGGGAAGGTCGAGAACCACCGTAGATCGCAGGGAGCAGGATTATCGCCAGTTAATATCTTTTGTAATTCGTTAAGCGTGAAGTCGATAGCGTTTGGAGTCACGAGAGAATCGAAGATCTCGTAGACTGTGATCTTGTCAATAGACCACAAGCAACACAGCTGATGTAATTTTACATAGAAGACATCCTGAAGTCTGCAAGCAGCCATAAGGACAGTGTAGCGACGGCTGTCTTGACTTTGCACCGATGAGGTTGTCGAGAGCCGTACTGTTCTTATAGCGAGTTCCTGGTACCAGTGTATTATCGAGTCAGAGTTGGCTTGGCCGGTAGAGCCTGTCATCGACGAAGCCATTGGTGAATGTGTTGACATAGAGTTCATAGGACTCGGTGGTAAGGACCTGCTAAGGCTATGAGAAGTTTCAAGACTCTCCAGCTTAGAGAAAGCTGAGATCCTCCTCGATGTTAAAAGTCGGAACAGTTGGGGTTTGTAAAAAGAGTGTTAAGCAAACAGACTATACCTTTAATAAGAATGAAAAGAAATGTGTAAAAGTGCTGTAGAGCTATCGAGTTTGTTAGTGAGGTGGCTTATTCTAAAAGTGTTAAAGAATTTCCAAGTTACTATAAACATAATGCGCTGTCCTTTTTTATTAGAATCACCCTGGGAATTAAACAGTCCTGCCGAAAGAAGACCTAGAAAGGAGTATACAACCGACTTCATTTAGTCGGTCCGACATTAGAAGTAACACAGACATAATGAAACATACGAGCCGCTTTTACACTTTTCAGATTTTTTCCAGTATACAGTAACCCCTCTGCTGCATACGTAGGCAGAACTTACGGTCCAGAATGTATCTCTCCAGCACGGATGGTGTCATAGCGTAAATATTCGATCCGTCCTGCCTTGCGCCCTCTGCCAGAGTGGACTACTAGCCTGGCAGTTTAGCTCGAGGTTAATAATATGGGGTCAAAGCAGTTGAGAAGGGTGTTCCCCTTATTCGATAGAGGTAGGGGAGAGGGAAGTTATAAATCGCACCAAGTAGGAAACCGGAAACTACACTTACTGATAGAGTAGGCGCTTAGTTCAAAAGTATTAGGAACTTGGTGACTTTGTGAGAATATGGCACGCGTGAAAGATTGTTAACGGGTTAGGCTACAAGCTATATGAAATTTAATCTCCTTGAGGCCCAGGGTGCTCCTTATCGCCCTACCATCTCGAGATACTTAAGCTGAATGTAAGGTAGTGGAGGTGCGGGTCGGGAGCACCCGGGGCCTCAAGGAGATAGGATAATAACATAACGATCAGTGAGCTAAAGCGGCTCAATTAAGTTTAATAGTGGAGCTATCCCTCTTTAAGTTACCATCTCTATAATGTCAGGACGAGAGAGGATACCTCAAAACTCCCAGAAATATCTGTAAGTAATGCAAGACTTATTTCTTAACGATGAGCCAATAATTAAGCTATTTCGTCTACCACTTCTACCTCGTATTCCAGTGGCTAAATAACAAATGTCTACAATCCGTCCTTAACTTTACACGCCCCTGGAAAGGGGAAAAGTGGGTGGTTACCCGCTGGGCTATTAATTTAAAGTTTCGTATCTATGCAAGCCACACCGGTTGCGCCTTTATTTCAGTAATTGGCTAGTAAAGTGACGCATATTTAGCTTAAAACTGATTTAATTAAGAGGTTTAAGATAAGAGAGTAACACACATGATGACACACTGTTAAAAGCAGTCATTACATTGCTCGGTGATGAAAATCATTAGCTATTAAATGTTTGTGACATCGAGGTCAAAGATACAAGATGCTGTAGAGTAGATTGGTGACTAGCACGAGACTCGTGGTTATTGAGATGCAAAGAATAATGTAAGAAGAGGATGTTAGAGCTGCTTCTACCGTATCCTTGTGAGTCTGTCGGTGACTGTTGATACAGCTTCAGTGAAGATGGTCAAGTTGGCTGAGACAAACCTGAAAGGATACCTTGTGATCTTCGATAAGACTGCTGTAAATGTTGTCAAGTCTTTTAATTAACGCGGCCAGCAGCCAGGACAGCAAGGTACAACATCTTGGAGAAGTCTGCAGAGTAATGACTGTCTGGAGTCCATTGCCTCTGGAATACGTAATAGAAAGTCCTTTGCTAACGACATGGACAGAGACAGGTGACCCGGCAGCCTTGCTGGTTCAAGACGGACAGAGAAGGTAATGGCTGCATGAATTATTGTAGCTTCATAATCGTGAAGCACTAGACACCCTTTGCTGAGACTCCCCAAGCTTGTAAGTTCTGCCTAGAATCGCGAAATCATATATTTTAGTATGCGTTCATTATCCATCGCCACATCTGCTATGCTTTACCCAAACTAGATTCCTAACCATTCATTCAAGAACCTGTTACCGTGGACATACCTTGACTTAAAATCCGAAAACACTATATCCCATTATTCACGATATGTAAGGAACATAGCTGCTATCCCCATTTTCTTGATTCCATTCCAATTGTATTTGGCTTTCTGTATGCTCGAGTCATCGCCAAGGCTATCCCGGGGGAGTACTTGACTTTGTGTTCGATTTCGAAGCTTTGATAGTGCCCTATGAGTTGAACAAGGGTCTTCAGTTGCTCCTTGCAGATTGCTAGAGACGTGTCGCTGTCTTATAGAATAGCGCTGGGACTGATTTGGTGCGGTCGAGCAAACTGCGGCCTTGACAGGGAGACTGACAGAGATGGGGTAAGGTTGGGATGAGCTGATGAGCCAGCTGGGGATCGGCCAAAAGAAGGATTAGAAATACTTATGACAAGAGGGCGTGTACGAGGCTTCATGGCTGAGATAGGATGCGATGGAGTAAAAGGACTCTATGTTAAAGATACTATCAGAGTTAAAGATCAGAGCTATAGTCTTAGACAAGGGCAAGGGGAAATATTAGCGTCTACCGACTAAATATCTCCAGGTTCCTTACTAAGATTATCGAGGTTAATGATCAAACTGACATGACTAAAGCCAGGCCAGATTTAAGTAATGGCATAAGTAGCTATAGGAGATACCATAATAGGAGAGAGAGGTTTTTATACAGTTCATATAGCGATAAGGGTATAGGGCGCCAAAGGACGGGGCACCAGAGCAGCAACTAGAGGGTCAGGAGGTTGAGGGGGTAACGTCGGTAGGGCTAGAGCAGGTGGTATGGTATCAGAAGTTGGATGGGAATAAGACGTCGAAGAAACAGAAACAGAAACGGTAGCCGCCGATTTGATCCTCTCCCTTTCCCCCTGAATATTATCAAGAGCCCGACTCAGCATTCCCTGGAATGCACTTGCCAAGTTGCTGATGTTTGTCGCTACAGCCTTCTTTATGGCATCCTTCTGTTGCTGCACCCTCGTAGCCGCCGCTTCCGCCTAAGCCTGTCGACTCTGTATCAGTTCTAGAACCTGGTCAATCTGCGCAAAATGAGGGTCTCCCATATTACCTTACCCCGGAGGGTCGACCTACTCCGAAGTATCATCCATATACTGGTCAGGATAATACTCGACTTTTGTGATGCCAGGTGCAGGCCTGGTTGGTAACGTATCACGAGATCGGGGTCTCCGGTGAGGGTGAGGTGGTGATAGACGTGGTTCAACAATTAGATTGTTTGGCGGTCGAGAGAATTGGCGGCGATGGAAGGTTCGTGAAAAAGGTTGCTTCCCTGTTGTTCCGGTTCCCGCTGATCAAGAGCCTCATGATGTGGCAGCTCTAGCGTATTGGCTTCCATCTCATGAAAGTCAACGACATCAGTGACATCAGTAACCTCAGTCACACCAGCGACATGAGCAACATCAGTCAAATCAGCCCAATGTTCATCACTACCATATGCCTCCACAAAACCTCACTCTCAGCCTCCGCCAGCCAAACCGTCATTATCCTCTCAGGAAACCCAAGTTTATCAATGATATTCTCCAAGCTCGGTCCCATCTTCTTCCAAAATACGTGCCAATGCGGTCGACTGATGATGTCAAAGCCAATGCTCAATGTCATGGCCATTTCACGAAGTTGGGGCTCGAGGCATTCAAAGGTGACTTTTGCTGGTTTGTGTGTGGCGAGCCAGCGTTCTATGGCGGTGTGGTCTGAATGAATCCATCGGATACGGTGGCATGTCGTTCGTTGCAGGTCGGAGAGGAAGACGCCATTGCACTTGCGCTGGCTGTGTCTTTCCTTGTAACGATTTAAGAAACGCGAAGATTCAGATGGGACGGGGTGAAGCACTTCTCTGCTGAGAACACCCTTGGTGAAGTTTGGCTGGCAAGTGTCGAAATGTCAACGAAGCAAATTACTAATGGTTCAAATGGGATTGTGTACAATTTTGTTAACTCAGATTTCGAAATGTCGAGAGTGGCAGAAATATAAACGCTATGAAGTCCATGGTGTAAAAAGATAATAAGGCTGGCGGGAATGTATAGAACTATGGAAAAGAGGACAGGGTAAGAAATTGCACATGCAATAGAGATACATTCATAAAGAGGCGCAATAATAGATTAAAGCCCATTGATAACTTGACATATAGTTCGGGTTGTGTATATCCATTATGGTTTGTCCTCTCATCAAAAACATTCCATTCTTTCTTTAGCTTGACCTGCGTAAACAACTTAACCTTTTTACTATTTCACCATGCCATTTGAGCGGACCACACGTGAACGACTGAGTGAAAGCGGTCATGGCAGCAGGCATGATACTGACACAGAACATGCCAATTAGCTGTCCCTACGCGGTCTGCGCTCGCGCCAGGTTCTTCGCGCCTTGGCACGCTAGGAGACGACCGACGATCACCGACGTGGCGAGGTCGTTACGAAACCACAGGTGCTTGGTATCCAGATGAGCATGGCTCAGCAGCTCCCAAGTCTCACACCCAAGGAAGAAGACGAAGACCCCTGGGCGAATTTGTGGGGAGACACCGACAAGAGATTGATCCTTTGGATCCAAGCAAAGTACATGTCGCGCTGGATCGACAAGCTTACCCCCATAGAGAACTCACCGTTCTTGGCCTGTGAGCAATATATTCCCGCCACCGACGCCACTGATGGCCTATGACCGGGACTAGATACGCCTTTGGCTCCCCGTTGGGTGCGTAAAGGGATTTTCTTTGAAATGGTCGATGATGAGCCTGACTCGCCTTCGACGGCTCGGCCACGAGCGTAGCAAATTCGCTATGAGGATCTTCCCGAAAACTGGATGCCGCCTCCTGCTTGGCTGGCTTGGTATCGGCAGAGACACGCCGTGAAGCGAGAGCAAGAGTAAGGGCAAGAGCTACTAGACGGAGAGGAGAACAGACGTAGCTTGCGGTTTACATGCTTAGCTTGTTAGACTGAGCATGCAGTGCAACATGTGTTTTCTTATCTTCTGTGTGAGAGAGAGAGAGTGAGGGAAAATGTGAGGGGGGGATTGAGTGCTTGGCAAAGAGAAGGTCGCGGTGGAGACGCGGCTCCAGAGGGGCTCTCTTTGTTGCTTCCATTCTGCCTGGCATCCTTGTACCTGGTGAGATATGTCCACAATGTGTCATGCTAGAACGTGGTAACCTGTGACATAATAGTCCAGCTAAAAGACCTTATGGAATTTACTCCAGTACGTTAAGGATCTACCGTCGCAAAGGCACAAAGATTGCTGTATATAGTCGTGTGCGAGATGTTGTGGTCTTGTGGATTCTTGATGAACCAGCTGCTAAACTGATACGATGTAAGCCACTTGAAGTGACTTTTGTACTCCGTACGAAGCCACGGACTCCAGTGCAGCTAAGCCGGAATATCCCTGACAAGGGCTGGTACAGAGATCAGCATCCAGAGATACAAGATCAAGTTCCAGCCAGGACTCGTAGAGTTGAGTGACATAATGTTCAAGATGCAAAGCTTGCTGCTGTAACGTCAATTTTCTGGGTTGAATACTCCTACAATGCTGTGATCTTGGTCTTGTAGGCTTTGACCAGTGAGTTTCGCAGTGTAAGACCATCTTGGCTATGCCCATAAACCATGGCGTTAGTATCGAGGGCAAGTGTGTCGGGGAGGACGGCGAGGCGGTCGGATATGATGTTTTTCATTGCCTCGGGGTGTTTTGGATGAGGGAAGCGGTATCCGTGTTGGCTGGGACGTGCGGTGAGGGAGGATGGAGTTGCTGGATTGATGATGCTGTGGGGTGGTGAGATAGTCGATAGGAAGGAAGACGTTGAGGGCGATGTATTATTTTCGTTTGCTTTAACCTTAACTTTATCCAACTCAGGCTTTTCAAATCACTCGATTATATCAACAACGTTGTCTTTTGGTATGGGTGCTAAGGTTGAAAAGTACATGCAGACAAGTGCTGCAAAACGAGTGGGCCGCCAATGTATAGGAGTTACACCATCCCGAGACGCTCCCCGATCTGCAATATTCTTGGCTTTGTTATCTTTTCTTATACCACAGATGAAAGCATATTATTATACCTAATTGTTATCATAGGATGGCCGTGAAGCTATAGCTTTTATTCATCCATGGCGTACGGAAAGCCACATTTATATTCGATAGCTGACATTTTCCTCCTATTTCCTTTCCATTATCGCACTCAAGGACTTTACCACAACGAACCATATGGTAAAGTAGTACACCAATATCACCTCAATATTTGTTCCAAGAGGTTTGAGGGCAAAGATTACGAGACGCGTTTTTGAATCAGTCCGAATTGACTTTCTGCCGAGCGAAAGAAAGGGCTTCACGAGAATCCGACAATATGAAATCCGGTGTTTAGATTCAATGTTATCGCCAGTAATCCCACACCATCCTTTAGCCGCACTCAATCAGAACTTCATTATGCCTCTCCCAGAAAGTATCAGAAGGGCCCGCAACACCCTCAGCCAAAATGCTGGCTCTCCGTTTTGCATCCAACGCCATGATCACTAACTGATCTTGTGTTTCCAGGATATATCGATTAGACGCCGAGAGAATTCTTTTAGCACCATTTCAGTCATTAGCTAATAACTCAACTACGCCACCATCCCGGTCTGTAAGCCTGTCCGAGAGAAGCACCACCAGCAAGCTTGCTAGAGATAGTCTTCACCTACCGATCCCAGAGGGTTTGGCACAGATAAATAAAAGAGGAGGCACCGAAATAACGACAGTAAATAACACATATTCAATCCAGCCAACAAGGTTCAGCTCAACGATGCTGTCAATAACTATGTAGGTTGTTCCACCGACCCTCTACCGAAAGGAGATACTCAGCAGGCCATACCATTTCTGCCCAAGTCTCTACAGCAACCATTCTCCTTCTTGTTTCGTGGAATCTCATTTCTTGTCCGAAACATACTTGCCATCTTAATTATCATCATCGTCGTCCTCGCGTGGCTTATCGCAAATGAATATGTATCCTTGACATCAACATTCAAAGCCTACATCTTCGCATTCAGTCAAACGGCCTTCATAGCTTCCTTTGGGAAATACACTCCACCAACATCCGGCGATAAACCCCTGGTCTTTATCGTCCCCATGCCGGTCGCTCCCGTGATGCCCTCTGCAGCAGTACTAATAATTCTCGCCGGGCCGAAGACTTTGATCCAGAACATGAGGGATGTTGGTGTGCTATTGAATACTCTCGGTTGTTTACCCGACGCCAAGCTTTTTGGTGACGATTTAAGACATATTGTCCAGGTTGCTTCACACGTTAGCGAGATTTCGGAGGGGTATGTGGCGGGTATTGATGAATATTAGAGTAAGTAAGTCATAAAATAGATACTATTAGATTTATCTTAATCCTTTGACTGTAGGTACTAATATAAATACAATAGTTAGTTAGGTACAGTCAAGTCAGTGAGGGAGGACGACCAGGTTTAGAGAGTTTAAATGAAAATGTTACATTGAGTCAGTGACTTATAAGCACAGACTACAATAATTTGAGACATCCATAGGTGGACGGTTTTAAACCAATTGGAAAACGACAACGCACCGGTGGGGTAAGTAGATCGACAGGGAAGTCATAGCTATAAGTAAGTTGTTTGCCGTTTATAATCTCATACTTTTTCTCACTCACTGCGTCCTTTACTTTCTTACCCGTCCGACGTCAGCCCTCTATGGAACCTACAGAGAAATCAGACCTTGATTCTAGCAGCTTCTGTTCACGATGCTCTAAAATTGATTTCGACTATGTTGCGGAAAGGTCTCGGTCTACTGATGACCGACGGTATCGCGATGAAATCCTCAAGATAAATGGCACTATTGACGATAGCTGGGCGTCGCCTTCGTGTTCTATGTGTCAGCTTTTGAAGACTGTAGCTCCTCCATCTTCGCACACGGGTTTGGAGCAGTCGATCGCGTGGTGGAACGATCTCTGTCTACTCCTTCTGCGTCCCGATGAACCTAAACCAATACCCGGAAATAACAAAAATTCAAGTGTCCTCATTGTCAAAAAGAAACAGTCTGCGCAGTTTGATCCTGATCCAGATAGAAGTCTTTGCTTACAATCTGATTCCGCCCCGTCTATCAAAGTACTAGACCCCCAACACATAGACTTTAGCACGCTTCAGCATTGGTTTTCGGCATGTTTGGAAAGCCACGATGAATCCTGCGGCTTGGAAGAGACTATTGTATTGCAAGGGTTGCAAGTCATCAATATCCATACTCGACGACTTGAGCTGGTAGCAAAGGGAACGCGCTACGTCGCTCTTAGCTACATATGGGGATCAGGAAGTGTTGATACTGGCTTACATGACGTTCCACCAACCATCCAAGATGCCATCACTGTGACTGAAAAGATGGGGTTGGCATATCTATGGGTTGATCGATATTGTATTCCCCAGGACGAGAGCAAAAGCAAGGAGAAATACAACCAGATAAAACAGATGGACAGGATCTACCGTCAGGCTGAACTGACCATAATCGCGGCAGCAGGACAGGGCCCAGACCATGGCCTGCCCGGCGTTGGATCAACCTCACGGGTACCTCAGCCATCTGTTCGAGTAGGCAAACACACACTCATTTCCACTCTGACCTCGCCACGAGCTCTGATACACGGTAGTTCATGGTATAGCCGTGCGTGGACCTATCAGGAAGGTATATGCTCCCGAAGACGCCTGTTATTCACCGACGAACAGGTCTTCTTTGAGTGTCAGCAAATGAGTTGCCGTGAGACAGTTGATTACATGTGGGCGATTTCCAATCATGAGGATCTCCTTATGCAATACCAAATCTTCACTGAGGTTTATACGCCTCAGGGAGGGTTAGATTCTGCTCTTCAACATATCACGAACTACAGCAAGCGCCAGCTAACCTATGACTCTGACGCTCTGAACGCGATTCTTGGAGTTCTGCGACTTTACTCAAGCAAGGAGGTTCCTGTTTTTCACTTTTGGGGAGTCCTAATAGCACCACGGTGCGATATTAACGCGGAGGCATCCTGGGAGAGCGCCCTCGAAACCTTCTGCCAGACATTCCTGCACAGGAGTTGTGACTTCCTTGATTCGGACAGTTTAGCAAGAGGCCTCCGAAGTGTCCTTTGGAAGTTAGAGAGAACTTTTAGTTCCCGAGAGGATTTCCAGATGGAGGTCCGTGAAGCTTTTCTTGGAATGAGAAAGGTTATGCATTCCCCACCCAACCCACTGAATATCATGTATAAAACCATTCTCAAAACGAAAAGAGTTTTTTCTTCCCACGATAGCATGGAAAAGGCCTTCATTAAGTCTCTCTGCTGGATACCAGAAACGGCAGGACACAGGCGCCCAGACTTTCCTTCATGGTCGTGGGCCGGCTGGACGTGTCCAATTAGATGTTCTGTAGCCTATGAGCCTCGAAGATATGCGGTTAAAGTATCAATAGGCTTCAAGAGTGGACGATTCAAGTCTCTTGAGTACGTGTTTCATCATCATATAAAGTCCGATGACCTCAAAAACACCGTGGGCATCTTGCGTCTTCGGGCCAGGGTCGTCAAATTGAAGACAAAGGTGTTTTGCACAGATCCGCAAGACGGACACGACAGTGGAAAGCCGGTACTGTTCGCCTGGCCCATGGAACAAGACAAGGAATTTAAAGAGGTACAACTTGTGGCACCTATTGAGCTCTTAGAACCAATGGATCAAGCAAAGATAGGACGGTGGCAAAAGGAACCGCCCCATCTGCTGGGCATCCTTATGGAGTACGGCGAAGACGAAAACCTCCGAAACAAGTGCTTGCCCTGGTAGTTTCAGAGGTTAATAGTCGCAAGTATCAGCGTGTGGGACATTTAATTCTTGATGATGGTGTGGGAGTTGGAATTGGGATGCCATCTAAGAACGTGGTTACAGGTGGTTATGTTAAGATCGATGTTGATGAGCGGATAAGTAGGCGTAAGAGATGGGAGACCAATCGGATGCGTAGTATAGATCTTGTGTAGAGTATATCGCTATATCTTACCGACTAGACTCTTAGTAATCTTAGACTTTTTACTTTATTAACATAGCTAGTAACTACAACTTTTAGAGTTAGATTTCCGAACTATATAAGCTGTCAGGTAAGTTGAATGGTGGTCGTTGGTGAAAGTCGGTGGGGAGTATAGACTCCTTATAGCCATTAACTATCGGTTGTATAATAGGTTAGTAAGTATCGCCGGTATGGTAAAAGGTTACGTAACTAGTTATACCTTTTAAAACCAATAGTAGACCTCTGTAATTGTTAAAGATCGTTAAGAGATTATAGTAGTGTTCTTAGAAGTGGTAGATAATGTACTGGCGTTATAGTAAGACCTGGACTTATAATAGCTTAAGCGAAAGATATAAAAGGTATTTATCTAGACTGTGAAGAAGTAATATATAAATAACCGACTTGTAGGGTATAAAATGCATTAAGTTAAAGAGTGTGGTGCTCGATCTCGATCTGATATGTAGGAAACTGAGAGGCAACACTACTACACGATGAATGTGAAAGCGCCGCAGAAGGAGGTTTCGTCACGATTGCAAATTCGGCGAGGAACTAGAAGACAGGTATTTGGACAGGAGTTGGCGTCGTAAAAAGCCCAGAGATTGAAAACGATAATAGTGAAGTTTCAGGGAAAGGAATGCATTGACTGGTGTGGTGAACCTTTACTGAATGAACTTCAGATTAAAAAGATTGTAGTATGGGAAAATGGGTAAATCACCCTAAACGTAAATTCTGCTAGTAAAGTGACCACAGGCCCCGCTTATAAGATCTTATCAATAAATACTACCGGCATATGTGCTTTGAGGTAAATGATACTGCCTTGTAATAGAATGACTTAAAGAGGCTGGCAGTGTAAGGTTAGGGTTAGGTATAGGTTAAGGTCAGGAAACAGGGCAAAAGGTAGAGCAAAAGGTAGGTTAGAAATGGGCTAAAAGTAGGCTAGAAATAGCTTAGAGAATTTAATACTATATAGATAAGGTTAAATAAGGCCTACGAAAGAAGGAAAAGTAGACAAAGTCTATTATACGTATTTATATATATATATATTATTATTATATATATAATATTAAAAGGAGAAGAGAAAAGGGAGATAATAATAATTATTCCGGGTAAGTCTACATTTATACCCTAGGGTATAAAGTTAATGGCTTTAGACGTTTATATAAAGTAAGTAAAACCAGACGTTTTTAACCCCGGGATATAAACTAAATAGGTTATTATTATTATTTAGAAAAGGAGGCCTATAATTTTTAACCCTAGGGTATAAATCGACATTTAATAAGTTAAGTCTCTTAGGAAAGGTATTATTATACTATATTTTTATACCCTAGGGTATAAAAACTAAAGTTACTAATCTGTAATTAAGGTAACTTATATAATTATAATTATAATCTTTCCTTTCCTATTATATACTATAAGATCTTAGTATATATTATGTAATATAACTATAAGATAGTAGTAAAACGCTTCCTTAAAAGGGAAACCAGTATACTTCGCTTCTCTATATAACCATAAAGGATTATAGATATAATAAAGATAAAGATAAGCTATATATAGTAGGATTAGTATTAGTAATTATCTATCTATATTAGTATTACCAAGGTCGGTATTTTCTATAAGGAGATAATTAGAATAATAAGAGTCAGTGCTATTTATTTATATATAGTATTATAAGGGGGGAAGCAGACTTATTTATAAATTTTTAAATAATAAGGAGGTACCCCTATAAAAGCTGGTCTATACTTAGCCTACCCTATATATCATTAGTAATATTACGTATTATATATTTATTATATATATAAGGTAAAGAAAGATAAATAAATATATATATAGCTAACTTTTATAGTAAAAGGTTATTATTTACTTAAGTTTATAGAAAAACAATAGGGTTCAGGGGATAAAGTAGTATAAAGTATTTAACTATATCTTTTTACAGTTATAAATCTAACTACTAAACTATATAGAAGACAAATATAACGACATATATCTCAATACATATCGTAGACAATAGATAATAAGCTTAACCAGGATTATATATTTACTTCTAGCTATTTCAAGTTAAGTCTGGTTTTTTAATTTATTAAAGTTTATAATATAACCTTAAAGACCTTTTAATCCTAGCCGACCTAGCTTTAGCTTTTAATTATAACTGGCTTACGTATCTACCTCTCTACCTCTATTTATATTTATTACTAAAATAAGGCCCTGCCTTTTTTTATATCCTGTCTAGTAAGATCTATTAGTTTATTTTAATATAATATTAAGCTTTAAGTTAAGGGAGATCTGGTATTATTAAACTATTTCTTAATAGTAAAGTAATTGCTAAAGAACTTTATTAACCGGTTAACTATAATAGATATATCTATAATAGTCTAATGTATTACTATATTACTACCATTAAGTAGCCTACTTCTATAAAGTATAAGTATAATCTCCTTTACATTAATAAATAAGAAGAGCTCCTTTAAGCGCTTTTAGGTTTATCTTACTATAATATTTATACTAGGTTAAATATAGTTAGAATTTATATTTTCCTCTTTATTATTAATGTCGTTATAAAGGTAAAGCGGGTTATTATTAATATTATATTTATAGTCGTAGCCGGTATGTAGGTCTGTCTTAATAATAAGATATCGGACTAGTAGGGCGATAGGTAGTATTTTACTAAAATCGTATTAATTATACCGAAACTTATATAGCTAATATAGTCTTACCTAGAACTTATTCTTACTATAGTATACTTTATAAACTTCCTTTATTATCTATTTCCCCTTCTTGTCTTTACCTATAAATAGCTATTAAAATAATAGAATTTCTTTAGTAATCTATAGATTTATTATATTATTATTATTACCTTTCTTAATAATAATGTATTAAGGCTAAATAAGGTAATAGTTAAATATAGACTTACGTTATATTAAAGGTAGCTATAAAAATTCCTTTATAGTCTGGCCCTAAAGTATTCTATAGACTGCTATAAACTCCTCCGTAAAAAACGCTATATTATTATTATTACTTAGCCTGCCTATTATAAATAATACTATAGATATTAATATAAAATATTTAAAGTCGTTTAGATTAAAACCTAGGGTTAAAAGATACCTATAAAAGAAGAGGAGGGAAAAGAGGAAGGAAAATAATAAAACCCCCTTATCGCTTCGATATGTAGTTAGCTTACTAATAATGCTTAATTTATATAAGGTAGTATATTTATATCTTAGCCCTATTTAATAAGGATCCTAAATAATTACTATACCCCTTATTTTAATTATAGTCTTTATAATAAATAATAATCCCTATAAAGTATTTAACTTATATTATAGTCCCCCCCTGATTCCTATATAAGATTTAAGTGGCTTCTTTTATACTTAAAATCTATATATATTATTTAAGAGTATTAAGATTATTAGAACTCTAGTCCCTATATATTTCCGGACTATATTATTTATAGAATAGAAATTTTTATTAAGATTAAAATAGCTCTATTATTATTACCTATTATCTATTGTCCTATGTATAAAGGATAAGTAATTATAATAAAATAAAATAGTACTATTATTATTAACCATCGGTAAGCCTAGATAACTAAATAAGAGGGGAAGAGTAGATAATAAGATAGATAAGGATAAGAAAAGAGGAGGAAAGAAGATATACTTTAAAGACAAGGACTCTATTTAGGAGTAAGTATAAAAATATTAGATTCTAACGGCTTATATACCTATTAATACTCTAATTTTTATATAAAGTCTAGGAAAGAATAGGCACTTAAATATAAAGTATATATAAACCCTTTACGGTATTTTCATATAGGGCAGACTAAACCGAAAGGTAAAAGAGAATTATCTCCTGGTCCTCTGTAATTAAGCTAATATATTAAGGATAATAAAATATTTCTAGAAATACGGCCGGTTAATTAACCCTAAGATTTCTAAAGAATTACCTTTTTTTAATAAATGGCTTTTTATTAATTAAGGAAGCTAGATAGAGATTATAGCTAGATAATACCGTATTAAGGCTCTCGAGGTATATATATAGGAAATAGGTACTAATAAAAAAGAGCTATAGTAAACTTATAAGTTATATAATAAGGGTAAGTTCTATCGGCCAGTTACTTATATTTATATACCTAAGCCTTTTATTAGTAAGGAGTCTCTACTTAGTATTTTAATATAACTAATTATAAATAAATACTCTATCGCTAAACTTAAATTTTAAGCTTCAGGTTAATTAACAGAATCTAGCTATAGCTAATAGTTATAGTTAAGTATAAATATAAGTTATTATAATATCGAGTTAAGACCCTATCTTATTCCACAGAAAAGCTACTTAGGTCGAGGACTAGATAATTAATATTCTATAACTAGGTAATAAGAAACTATTTCTTACTTATTATCTGGCCACCGTCTAGAGGAATAAGAGATAGAGGGAGATAGCTATATACTAGTATAAGACCTCTATTAATAAAGCTACCTTTAAAATCTTAACGTAAGACTAGATAATTAGTTATAGGATAGATAATATAAGTATAGTAAACCTAGTAGTATTAGGTATTATTATTAACTAATAAAAACTATATATATAGTACTGGTTTATAATATTCTATAGTATATTACAGGTATTATCTTAGCTCCCTAGCAATACTACTAATAAGGTAGAGCTAGTAGACTGGAAGAAGATATTAGATTTCTTTAGCTTAACCTGTATAGCCAATTAAGTCCAGACACTTTTCTATCTATTAATATTATCTTTAGCTATAGCTAAAAGCACTAGACGTCAAATCGGCTTTCTTACTATAATTAATAACGGGAGATACTAAAAGATATATAAAAAGATTCTTACGACCTTTTAGTTATAATTTACTAATATCTACTATTTTATAACCTTTAGTAAAAATAATAAGAAGATACTATTTCAGGTTATAAGCCATATTATAGCCTAGTTAAATACAGACCCTATAATAACCTCCTATTAATATAATAATAATAAGCCGCCTTTATATATTAATATAAAAGCGAAGCTAGATTAATATTTAGATTGAGATATCTATAACGTAGAGAAGAAACTTAATATCTTTATATAAAAACCAGACTATTATAATTTAATATCCTAAATAGCCTCTATCCTCTTATAGTATAAAGTCCTTAATTTTATACTATAAAGTATAGCCGACTTTAAAAGTCTAGTAGTTAAGTTATATTTAAAATAAGTACCTAAGTAAGTTAATAGTACTTAATATATAAAACGCTTTTTATATAAAATATAGAGCGGAGTATTAACGATAGTTTAGTAGTAGGTTAGGTATAACTTTTCCTTAGAATAGATAGAGTAACCCTACGGTAGCCACTCTATATATAATTAAACTCGGAGCGTTAATATAAGATCTTCTTATTCTACTTATTATCTAGTCCTAACTAAATCGTTAAGAGACTATATTAAAGATAACCTAGACCTTACGGCCGATTCCATTTCTATTATAGAAAAGCTTAGGAATAAGGCCTTTAAAGCTATATTAAATCGGTGGCTTACCTAGTAGTAGCAGGGTTAATCTCGTTTTAATATAGTAGGTAGCTATTATTACTATAAAATAGCAAAAACTGGCGGTCTAGTAATAGTAACTAGCCTAAGAATTCCTCTTAATCTATATAAAAAGTAAGGGGTCTAAGTATAGAAAAAAGCAAATAAACTAGGTTATAATAGCAGCCCTATTAATATCTTTAACTCTAGTCCTAAACCTTTTAAATCTAACCCTAACCTTAACTTTAATAGGGTTATATCCTAGCTAAGAAGCCCTTTAGAAGTTAAAATTATTTAAATATAGCTATTTCTGCCTATAAAAATAAAGCTAAATATAGGTAAAGGGCAGAATCCTAATATATTATAGTGGCGTTCTTTACTAAAGAAAAGGCCGCCAGGATAATATTATAAGATAAAGGGATTAGATAGGGTAATACTATAAGTAGGCACTTCTATATCTTTAAAATAATTAAGACTAGGGGGTATTAATAGACTACCTATAGTAAGTATATTATTGTCGTTGCCGTTTACTATTTTTTTATTAAGATTAGCTAGAGTTCCTAGGGCATGATTTTTATTATTTCAGATAGTATAAAATAAACCTCCGTAGATATATAATATTAAGGTAAAATAGTACTATAGTAAAAGTATATATAAGTTTAATAAAAATAAATAAATAGTAATTATAGCCTACTAGTATTGTTAATATAATTGACTAAGACTGTAATAAGATTAGTACTTTCTATAAGAAATACGATTAGTAAGAAGTAATAATTAAATTAACTTTTACTAAACTTAAACTTATTTTAAAAAGTTTTTAACCCTAGGGTATAAGTAGTCTTACGCTTTTAATTAGTATAATTATAGTATTTATAGAAATAAGTATAAATAGGGGTAATATAACTTAAGACATACCCTTATAGGAATATTTATATATAGCTATTATGGTCTCCCGAGGATCTTGCTATTATTATTACTATAGGTAGGTAATGCCGACGATAGCTATATATAACGTAGTATATTAATATGTAGTTATGCAGTGCTTATAATCCCTAATTAATATTTTATATTATTTCGAAGAATAATGGTTAATATTAATTAGTATATTATATAACTATTGCTAATGTTATAGATAAGTATAACATTTTATTAAGTAAGATTATAGAACTAGAAGATTGTATACCTAGGGGTATTGCTAAAGAAAGTAATAATAATAGTATTAGAAGCTTTACAGGCATTAACTTTATCGACGAACTCTATATAAATAATAGTAACCTTAATAAGTATAATATAAGTATTATAGCAATTAAGGCTTAGGTAATAAAATAAAATAACTTTAAGATTAATTATTTTAAGGGAAGCTTTAGGATAAAACGTTAGTATACAAGCTTTATTATTTTACTTAACTCCTCTATTCTAATAATAGCGGTATAGCCAAGAACTTTATATTATAAGTAAGTACGCCCGATTTTAATATAGTATAAGCGCTCGAAATATTCTAATAAAGATATACTATAGACTACGGAAAGAAGGTATTTAGGTCTAGGCCTGCCAATCCTAAAGATAGGTACTTTCCAATTTTCTATCTAGATATAATAGGTATTATCGGTTGGCCTCTACGCCTTATTATAAAATGAAGCGGTTTTTTTAATAATATTACTTTTATATTAAGATATTAATACTTATTATACGCCGGTAAGTATATATTAAATAACCTACCCTTCGATTTTTATAATAGAATATTTTAAATTATAACCGTAGTATCTTAAGAAACCTGGTTTATTATAATATATTTAATATAGACCTAGATAGATAACTTATTAAGGTTGTATAGGTAGCGTTAATAACGATAGAAAGCTTTACATTAAAATAGTGCCGTTAAGCATAGCTATACTAAAACTCTTACTAAATATATTATTAAGATCTTTATAAATGGTAAGCTTTTAGGTAAGGGGGTTAAGCCGTCCTGGGGTTTAAATGACCGGTATATATTAAGTCTATTATATAATAAATAAATAACCTTCTAAATACTATTTATAAAGAACTAAAAGACCTTTTCTAAAAATTATATATATGATTATTTCTAGATTAATAATAAGCCTGCTTTCTATATATATAACTGCAAAGCTAATATTAAGATTGAAGTTAATAAGGAGCTCGAGGACCTACCTATAGAGATATATTTATAATCGGAGAGTAAAGATAATAAAGATCTAGATTTAGACTTTAATTTCAAGTCTGGCGTTATATTTAAAATTGAACCTAAGCCCGATTTTAAGCTTAAATTTAAGGCTAAGCCTAAGCCTAAATATAAACTCAAGCCTAGATTAGAGTATAAACCTAAGCTTGGATTTAAGATTAGGCCTAAGCCTGACTTTAAACTTAAGGTTAAATTAGAATCTATACTTAACTCGAGAGATATAAATACTAAAGATAATTATAGTAATAACGGTTATAGTAACCTTAGGGATAGTATAGGTAGTAAGAATAAAATACTAATAGGAAATGCCCTAGTCGGCCCTAAGAATAACTATAACGTCTACTAAGAATACCTATATATCAATAGACTTAAATATCTCTATACCGAACTGAAGAAGAAGTATAATATTAATAATATTAACCAGATCTCCTATATATTAATAGTAGATATTAATTATATTAAATATAACCCCTTAATTTAAAGTCCTTTCTAGTAAGAAATTAATAATAGGATATTATTACTCCTAGTAAATAGATATGTATTTATATAATATTTTAGTAGCTTAAAAGGGTTTACTTTTTATCCCTTTATATTTTACCCTAAATATAGGAATTTTTCTTTACTATGCCTGCTACCTTTCCTAGATAATATATACCTCGTAATATGCAATAATATAAGCTATCGTAATAGCGGTGCCGATAATGTCCTGTCCTTTAGCTAATTTTATGCCTATTCCTTTGATATTAAGTAAATTATTTATTATAGCCTAGAAGACCTACTTCTTACTTAAGGTATTACTACCGGCGCCCTAACCCTTCCTCTAAGTAAAGCGAAATAATAAAGGTATATCTACGCCTACTAATAGTAACTATTATAAACTCTCTCTGGTAAATAGATACCGGATTAACTATCTCTAACTATACCGTTTGCCTGGGAAAGACATTATATAAAAGCGGCTATATTATAGTATTAGATCACTCTCTAGATAGAATAGGTCGTAACCGTCAGGCTAAGTAAGCTTAAGTATTACTATTAATATTTCTTTACTATTCTCTATTCTATCTTCTAGCTTATACGCTTTTTTATTAAGGAAAAGCAGGTATATATTACTATACTAAAAAGCTTTTTACTATCTATCTTCCTAACCATTCTCTATTCCTATATTAAGTTATTTAAGCTCGGACTGGCGGAGATATATTAGAGATTCTTAGCATAGGCCGAAAAGGGTCTTAACCTGGCTCTTTTAGAAGCTATTACAGTACTAGATTAACTAGGTAATTATTACTTTACCGGGGATATAAGAGTACTAATAACCACTATACTCCGGCTACTCCTTACTATAGACAGCCTTAAGTTATA